>JADDOH010008797.1:0-64457 GCA_016648135.1 Agrypnia vestita
CTTTGTGTATAAAATTTAATGATTAATTGTAACTATTATTGTAAAGTAAAATAACTAGTATAGTTTATCTGGTGCAACACAATTATTTAATATCGAATATTGCGTTGATTTTTTTAGATGACCTACCTTCCTTTCCCCTTGTGAGATGAAATATGCCACATTCGGAAATATTATAAAAATAATATTAAAAAAAGGCACTTGAAGCCATGACGTGTGGCGCGAGTCGGCGAAATTCTGAGATATTGTTATGTACACGGGGCCTATAAAAGTCGAGAGTTGATTTGATTTTCGATCGAGAATGAATTTATTAAGAGTAAAATCTGTATTTCAGAAATTGTCTCAAAATGAATATTTTGAATACTGTGAACATGGGCCATAAGTAATAGTTTTGACTTTGACCAAATGTCTCTGTCATCCAGAAATTAATAATTATTGTAAGACTTTCGACAATATGATAGTAGTATTTTGCATACTTTGGACATGTTGCCAGAGAGAACGAAGATAGACAAAATAAATTTATTAACAGAGTTCTATTTAAATGCTGCAATCTGTATGGATCAAGACCAGGAGGAATGGTGACATATTGTTTAGCAAGTTTCAGACAAACCAGGGAAAGACGACACTCCGGAGACTGAGCATGCAATGAAAAATAACGTAGGTCTTGATTGATTACGTCAAACTTGTTACAATCTCAGACAGTACACAACACAACACATTCTTATGAATTCCTATTGATTGCGTTATTACAAAGTCAGACAACATGCCTTTTTATAAATTCCACTCAACTGCATTGAGGTTGTTACAATCTCAGAGACAGCATACCTTCTTAAGAGTTTCGCTCGATTGCGTTTAAGTTATTTCAAAGTCAGACAGTATACGTTCTTATAAATTCCGCTCGATTGCGTTGAGGTTGTTACAATCTCAGAGACAGCACACCTTCTTTTGAGTTCCGCTCGATTGCGTTTAAGTTATTTCAAAGTCATACAGTATACGTTCTTATAAATTCCGCTCGATTGCGTTGAGGTTGTTACAATCTCAGATAGTATACCCTCTTATAAATTCCGCTCGATTGCATTGAGGTTGTTACAATCTCAGACAGTATACCCTCTTATGAGTTCCGCTCGATTGCGTTGAAGTTATTCCAAAGTCAGACAGTATAACTTCTTATATATTGCGTCGTTAAAATCTTCTGTTTGAAGTTTTTACGTGATATTTTTAATAAATCTGGGAATTTCGAAACCTAGCCTAACTATCCAGAACTTGGGGATGCATCGCTCCGCCGGGAATGGCGCTGGAAACTGCGGAAGCGCCCCTGGCCCTAGCCCGTATCTGTTTCCGCTAAAAGTTCCTTTCCTCTCGCGCCTGGCTACAGAGGTCCCTCTCCTCTCCGAATCCGATTTAAGGCGAAAGCGAACACAACCGATTGAACGGTAAAATAGACCGCGAGGAAATATGCGGTAAGAGTGCCCTCTTCCTCCCCCCGCCGTCCCGCAAGACAAACGGCGGCACGATTCTCTTATTTGTTTATTTTAAGGAACAACTGGCTGAGATTGTTTATTGGACGTGCCGTACAAGACGCGGCTCTAGCCTCCCGGTTTTCCTTGTGCTGTATCTGGCCCCGGCGGTCCCCGAACACCCGGTGCCGTATATCATAGCGCTACTGCAGCATCCGCTACTGACAGCTCTCCGCGCGAAAGTATTATTTGCCTTGAAATCCCGCTGTTGGGCCTAGATTTTTTTGCCCACTTCCGAATCCCCCGAGTACGGTGTTTGTGTAAATTTCACTGTTAGTGTAGTTTTTTGAGCGTCCCTATAATTTATCGCTTTCATTTCATAACATGGAGCTACAAGGATTGTTTTGCTGTAATTTGTTATCCCAAAATATGACTCATATTCTATTAAAAGTTTCAACAGATAGAGGAATGGCCAATGTAGCGAGTTTTTCAAACATCTGTTCCACTGATTTGACCGTCGAATAAAAAGTGTAATGTTTGAAATAAAATAAATGAATTAATTATAAATATTTACAGAAAAAATATATCCTCTGATTGTGGTTTTCTGGGATATTCTGCCGTGTATATGTGACCTCTCTGGCTGACGATTCGGATTCCATTGCAGGATCCATCATCTGACGAGTGATTTCACTGTGTGATTTGTGACTCGTCACAGCCCTGATGATGGAGCCCGCGTTGGGATCCGAAAAGTCGGCCAGGGAGGTCACGTATACATGGCAGAATATCCCAGAAAACTTCACAAAGAAGATTCTGAACGGCCGCGGCTAGGCGGCCGTGAAAATCTGAAAACAAAATCATTACATCGAAAGAATATTTTGTTATATAACTGGGATATGAACTGAAACTTTTCTTTCCGGAAAACAAACGTTATCATTTTCGACATAGTAAAATTACAAAATTTTGAGTCATTGATGTTGATTATGCATTTGCGAGTACGGTACAAAAACAATTTTATTAGTTTTATGTTTTTTGAAGGTACGAATTATTCGAAAGTTTGAAAGTTTTCGAAAAATTCATAATTTTGAGTATGGATCGAATAAATCAAAATCCATGCTTAAAATTAAAAACGTTAGCTGCTTTTTACAATACGCATTACGTAAAAAACCCAAATAAGCGAAAAAAGTTTATTTCTTCTCAAGAGATAAACGAAATGAAAAACTTTCACATTTAGAAAAACAAACAGAGGCAGACCGAAAGAGCACTGCGTCATGTATTTTTAACCGCGGCTATTTATCTTGACCGCCCCGCATTTGTGGAACAGTGACACATATCACCGTGTTTCCTTTATAGGTTTACGCTGTCTTTCCTATTGTTTGCCGACTTTGAATTTTGAAGTATAGCTCAGATGTTTTTCAACGCTTTGTATTCCGTAAGTGCAAATCGAAAACCATAAAAGAAATTGTGAAAAGAGAGCGAAATGTGAACGTTTCCCCGTTGTCTGAATCACGTACGAGAATGAATTCAAACAAAATTCAATGAAAATCTGAGCATGTATGAGGTTAAGCTGTTTATAAAAAAAGTTATTAATTCTTATTAATGAACAATAAACAAATTATGGTTGGCCGTATACTGAAATAAGCAATATTGCTATTTCTGTATCTAGACAGTTATTGTATAACATTGTAATTCCGACAATTTTGACGTATTAAGTTGAACATATTTAAAATGAACGAATTCACTCAATCAGAATGCTCTAAAACGTAAACAAACACGAAGTTATTTGCAATTATGAAAAAAGAGATTTCAAATTGATTGAATTCATTTATTTCAAACCAGTCAAACTCAAAACATCAATTGGCGGCATTAAAATGTTATACAATAACTGTCAAAATACAGAAATAGCAACAGTTCTTATTTCAGAATACGGCCAAATATACAATTTCATTAAAATAAAAGTATTTAGAACAAAAAATCAAAAAAACGAAATCAAGGTAAGTCATTCGCTCATACGCATGCGAGGATTGGTCGTCAACCAGCAGAGGCATACAATACAAGCCAATAACCATCAAGTTGTGAGATGACAGCCATTTTTGTAATATTATCATTTTCATTCAATGATTCGACGACAGATGATGATGTACTGATGGAGGTTAGCCTTGAAAGGATAAAGTTGAGCGTGAAGCAACCTATGAATCATTGCTGGATGCTGTATGCTGAGTAGTAATTACCGACTTTACTGATTCTCACACATCAAATTCTTATCAATGTTAAAAGCTAGAAAACTAGTAAGGAAAACTAGTAAGTTAGATCAATGGATAATATATGGAATATCAAACTTCTTGCACACGACAACTTGAATGGTAGACGCCAAATACTAAACTGAGCTTAGCTCAAACCGCCACCACCAGAAGGCTCAGTTTAGTGAATGGGCCTTTGCGATGGCAGATTCAAAACCGTGAAACTCTCCCAGAAAAGCTTATTTGGAAGGACGCACTTTTTCAAATAATTATATTCAATAGTTCACAATTTTCGATACTAAAAACAAGTGTAGGACTATAATTGCTGTGTAATCAAGATAATTGTTTTATTTGAAAATTGCACTTTTAAAGAAAGTAGCCCATAAAAACCAAGTTTTTACTATACTCCCTTTCTTTATAAAAGTAATTAAAGACGAATTAAAACATAACACTAAACTTACAGAAATTTAATATATTTCTAAAATGTCAGATGTATTGAGATGTCAAGATTTTGATAGATTCAATTATCATCAATATCGTACCTTATGAATTTCCAGCGTCAAATGATTTAGTCAGAATCAGATTTGAGTAATGTAGAATTCTTCAAAAAATAAATTATTATTTGTTTTTTTTCCAAAAAACCCAATTTTGCTGTCATCTGTGAACCAATTGTTTGTTAAATTTTCGAAATTCGTAGTGATGTACCTATTATACCGACGGAGTAATTCAAATTTAGAAAATATTCCGCGACGTTATCGGGCCGCCGCGCCGTTGCTAATCAAACTTTTCTAATGATTCCAATTCGAAAAAACTAATAAAATTTCTAAAAATCCGAAATTATACGAGTTAATATAAAGGGAGTAATTAAACATTATTATTATAACTTAGCAAAGAGAAAACTCCTAAAAAATCAGTAGAATGTCAAAAAATCATACAATTTTATTGTTAGTACTTGTTAGTCTTGTAGTTAAGATATTTGTCTAGCGATCCAATGATCGCGAGGTTGCGTCTTGTTCCTTATTATTATTTAGTTTCAAAATATTAAGAATATTAATATGACATGAATCCCGTATACGAATATCTATTTACATAAATATATTTGAATTGTGGGTAAATGCATGAATTTCTGCGGCTGGATGTTAAATAATTTTTGGTTTAATAATAAGTTCCAGTAGATTAGGAAAACAAATCACTCGTACCAAAAACGTAAGAGAGGATGCTGAGATAGAAATAGATCCTGTCCTGAAATATCGTATTGTGATACCTCAAGCCAAGGAATATTAACCGTTTTCTCAAAATATTATGCACATGAGATACAAAAATTTTCGCTTGTAACAAAGTAAGGTGGCACACTTTTACTAGTTGCGTGCGTTTTACTGGATGTTTGGGCAAGTGTGGATCCAGCAAATAGGCTCAAGATGATACTCCAGCCCCGAGACGTGTGCTTGTTTATAATCAGATGACGTAAATTACAAGCTGTTTCCTCGCCTCGGAACTATGTTAGGTTCTCAGTCAAATCAGCTAAGTGTCGCGTAAATTGTTCGGCTGTGACAATGACGATCTATTTTGTTCTGGTGATGGGATGTCTTTCGCACGCGCGAGGGGGAGCTTTATGAAGATCGGGGTATAATTGAAAACGGTATGATAGGTTTTGGAAATCTTTTGAAACCTCTTTCCTTAGGAAATATTTGGTTATCTAATATTCAAATTTAATTTTAAAATTCTGTCATATTCCATTGTTCCATCCAAATGAGCTCGGATTATTCAATTTGTATTAATATTTTAAATTATTCAAATTAAAATCAATATCTCCCTGGCGAGGAACAGGTGTCGTATAGCGTGACAGGCGTATAATATATACTTTGGCGGGTTGGTTTTTTGTTGATGGGTTGGGTTTATGTGTGTGATGAAAGATTCCCACCCGACTATGGAATCTACCGGTATACAATATGTGCTGTCGCATGATTGAGATGTAAATATACATAGCAATAGCTACACAGCAAAGCTAATACTAGCTTGTTACAGAGTTCACGATGGTTAACAGATTTTTAAATAAAATGAAATAAGTGTAACCTAAGTAGTACCTAAATACATTTTATATTAATCATAAATAATAAACGTTGTCAAGAAAATGAATATGTTTTAAATTCTAACAAAAAAAAAACAGCATTAGAAACCAAGTTGGTAGAGCACCCGCTTTATACATATATTGTACAGGGTTATTTGGAAAACATTAATAACCTCGTAGGAGTATATTCCTGCTTTGATTATGAGTCAAAAATGTTCAAACAGCCATAATCTAATATCAATAACTTATATCATAATTATAACAATCAGTAACTTATATCGATTACGAAAAATTTATTCATTTCAATACAAATTAAATAAAACCATAAAATCCCTGCAGAAATTTCAATTGGAATGTTTTCCCATTATTTTTTTTTTTATTATTTTATTTGACTTGTATTAAAGGGAATGAATTTTTCATATTCGATATAGTTACTGTAATGATAGTCCAACGTTTTACAAAAAATAAGTCAGAAATGTTGAAAATAAATAGCAAATTTAGATGTCGCGTATGTCGCATCGCAGGTCATGGATGCTTGAACGTTTTCAACTCATAATGAATTAAAGCAGGAATATAGTTCTGCAAGGTAATTATTTTTTCTAATTAACCCTGTTTAATATGCATATGTGAGATCGCGTATTCACTTTTTTTCCACACGTTCGCGCAATTCATATAATTTACAAATTGCGTAGTTACTTTTATTTAGTAGATATTTTTTGAACATTAAATAAATACTTGTAAGCATATTATCCCTCGTTTTAAAATCCACTTTGTACGTTTAATCACATCCAGACAATTTAAAGCGTTGAACTTAATACATACACATTTCCGCGTGTTAATTTGGGCAAAAAATGCATAGGGACAAAACGTATTCGGAGATTATCGTGAAGAGGGAAACGCGCTATCTTTTCAAGGGATAAACCTAAAACTCCCCTCTCCTCTGTCTCGCTTTCTAATTTATCTACGTAAAACTGTATTCCTCCAAGCAAAATTTCTCAGTTCTACGAACGTCTTGTAAAATTATTTCCCAGCAATAAGGCTGAAGAAATTTATTTATGTATAGTTGTGATGACCCCGTGTAGATAGTAGGGCATCCTCATCAAAAGGTGTGGTTTTGTTAAATATAGAAATCCAATATATCTCTTGGTCCGGCACCAGAGTGATGTATGAGTGGGGTAGTCCAAACGTATAAGGCGAAGTATAATATAATACAAATCTCAATATTAAATAAAACATTTTTCTTATATGTGAGCGCGCGACGCTCTGCATGGCGTGAGAGGGGCACGACTGCGAATTGCGTTGTAATTACTCAATGAACGCTGAATAAAATATTATATTCTATGGAATATTATAAATAATGTATTCTACACAATATTAATGCTCTGCCAGTGCTAACTATACATTTAACTGAAAATAATTATTCTGTGAAAATTGCGCTTTTGAATGCAATATTAACTAAAAATATTAACTAAAATATTTCTAACATCTTGGGTTCGCATACGAAATTGATAATACCTAATGCCCTTTGCATTTACTAAATGTATTACCTAAATAACCACAGCTATACCATCCTGTCCGTCAGGGACGAAACATAAAACACGGTTATATTTCTAAAAGTGCTACCTCTTACGCGACAAAAATACCTATTACAGTCGAACTATGATTATGAACTATTTCCGCCTCATAATGGGATCTGGAACCGACACTCAAACCCTTACTAGAAATAATAAATGCAATTAAACATCGATTAAATTTAGTCTATACGTCGTTAAATTGGCACATGATTCGTCTAATGGATGAAGGACCCCGTTGTGTATCGTAATAACTTCAAATGCTTTTATAGGAGCAGTGTGGAAACAATTGCATAATAATACGTAATATCTAACGAGCCTAATAATCTATACATTTATGTTATAATAAAATACGTTCACCAGAAAGAATTCGTGTATTAGAAATAAAACATTTCCGTTTGGAGACAAATCAGCAAAATCGTTGGAACGGCGCAAAGGGAAAAATTCACACATATTAAATAACACTGAAATTAATAATTATAAACACTTTGTATTAGCATATTCTTACCTTGAATGGTTCCATCTTAGACTTGCATGAACCTGTTCATATTAATTCCGTGGGGAAATAATACATATATTTGCTATCTACGAAATACGACATTTTTGAAGCGAAACTTCTTTATAAATAAGTAGATAAGGTCTCAAAGATGGTTTGTTCGAAAGGATTCTACAACAGCCCGTGAGTTTATATGAAATAACAGTCTCTTTGAATGCTAAATTTTGGTTTTTTAAACCCTCAGCATCTCTGCCGAGGGGGGTTAAGGCTCCGCGCCCGCCTAAACCCGGTGACCAGCTTCCTAAGTGACTAAATGGCCCCCCTTGTTCCTCCGGAACTTACTGCATCCCGAGACTCTATCTCTTTTTTACGAGATGTGATCCTGTGACGCCCCTCTTTTAGGCTTATAATTGAGATGGCCGTACTCTTTTGGTACGAGTTTCTGATGATGTGTGTTGTCTTGAGGCGCCTTTCTTTTAGGCCGGTGTTTGAAGAATCATGTACTCTCTTGGTACGAATTGATGACGACATTATAGCCTCCTTTGCGGGCATAGTCAGCGATGTTACAAATTATTGTGCAATCTCATTATGCCTTTTCAGAGCAGCGTCCCACGATTCTGCATCTTGCAACATTTACTTTGATCAAATGTTAGAGTGTTAGTAACATATTTATAATATCCCAGCTATTCCATATGAGTGAATGATTTTTATACTTATTCTGGCCCTGTCTTTCTTACAGAGGACGAAATAGAAGTTAACCTTTTCTATCAAGGTTTTACAGCATTGTGGGTTATGTGGCCCTGCGCCTGGTGAGGAAAGAGGTCGGTTTATTGACGACCCCGAGCAACAAGGAGGGCCCCGCCTTTAAGGGACCCTGCAGGGGCTTGTGCGGGTTCCACGTCCAAGTGCCGGCAAGCATCTACGCCCCAACCAGCTAGGCCATCACAAACCAGATATCCCCAATCTTTAGTTAGATCTCCCCATTCTGTCCTTTACTCGTCGTTCTGAAGCTACTTGTTAAGCCAGATGTACCGAAGTACTCAAATCATAAAGAGTTGCTGAAGACCGGATTGCGCAATACTTATGCAATACAATTATTATAACGCTACTAAGCGTTTCTCATAGAATTACGTGTATTCAATTGTTAGTACAAATAGTATGAAAATCCCTATGCTTTAAAATATATTCGTTCGGAAGAAATTCTCGTACGATTTGGATTGATATCTGGTTACGCAATACATAACGCGTCGACAATTATTATGAATTTATTAAGCGCTGCTTATAGAGCTCCGTAAAATCAATTGTTAATACAAATGGTATGAAAATCCCATGCATCAAAATATATTCGTTTGGGAGATATTCCCGTACGAATTGAACCAATATCACACAAGAAATCGTGATATTATTTATACATAATTGCTCTGATTTTAAATCTTCCCAAAATAAATACATTTCGACAGTGAAAATATTTAATCGATAGATAATATAAATGTGTTCCTTAGCTGTTACACAGTGGCAGTATGGTCCTCTCTGTTAATGATGAAATGGTAGATTCCTCCACACGTCCGGACAGCAATTCCATCCGCAAATGATGTTCTGGAACTGAGGGCTCTGTCGGTAGTTTCTCGGGCAGCGCTTCCGCTCGCAAGTATGGTCTGGAACTGAAGGGGCTGAGTATATCGTGTTCGCTCCTTTTATAGTCACGATTGCACCATACCTCCGAATTCCACGCTAGTGCAGTGACTCATCCTATGCGCGATGACCTCACCGCCGGAGCCCGCCATTGGCCGGATTCAGTCATCATGATGGTCGCCACCGGCTCAACCCGTCGAAGACAAAGCGCGACTGTGATTGGTCCGTTTCGTTAAAACAACAGTAAAGCACCCGCTACACGCGAGACTTGCTGTTCCGATTCATAAATAATAAAGGCTCGTTCGCACCTACTCACAAGGTCGAGTCTATTAGGATTGGCAAACAATATTAATTTAACACAGAATTATATCTATGGTATAATAAAGGTCTAAGAAATATTACTTGTATAACTGAATATTCAATATTTTGTTAGCCTCTTGTAATACATAGAATCTTGAGAAGAAATATATCAGGCTTTTACTTTTAAACGATTCCAAACAGAAGAAATATATTTTTGATGTCCATACTTGACTTTTTTGAATATTATTATTTTAAGATTTTCTAAATTTATTAAATCTATCTCTATGTCGACCACCACATAGTGAATTTATATATTGTGCATATACTTTTTACAATTTTATTGGGTGAAGGCCTGTGATTTTTAGGTGACTTCTTTTGGTCATTTTGTCATATTCATATAGGTAATTTATTACCATATAAATACAGTGGCGTGGTACCTTTAAAGACTATCATAAATATTTCGTAAGGTTATTAGTTGTGTTCTCCTTTTTATTTTTCAGTTTAGTTATCTAGATAACTGGTACCATGTACATATAATAGGTATGTGGGAAGATCTATACTTATAACACGTAACCATAGACAATGGCTTGCTTAAATATTATTATCTAATGGTTCCTGGAGCGTGTAGGAAAAATTAAAAAAAAAATTAAAACATTACTTTAGAATTTAGAAATACGGATTAGCGTATGACTTTAAGTTCTGAAGCTAAATTTTTCAAATAGATACAATATAATAGAAAAACACTTCATTTCTGTTAGAAATTAGAATATCAGAATAATGTGAATTCTTAGATGGTATACGAGTAGGAAAATTGTCTCATGTCTTTCGCGCCTATGATTGTCCCTGTTTATTATTAAATATCGTTCGATCTGAAAGTATTACATAGTGCTTCTAAGATTAATTTATTTTAATTTTAAATGTTAATTCTACAACAGGTCATGAGGTCCAACCCATCTCAAAAACACTCACGCACAAATAAATCACTTAGAAATACTCATATTGTGACCTCACTGGGAATCGAATCCCATGTACGCAGTACCGTGCCCATTAAAGGCTGCCTCATATGATAATAAAAATGATTAGTTAGATATTTTTGTATATTTGCTACTAATAGTACTTACCTACTTAAAATAATATTAAAAATCAAATATGTTATAAAGCTTTTATTCATTAGCTTTAGGTACATTACCTACCTATTTTATATATGGAAAACAGATAAAAATTAAGTTAAAAAATTCTTTAAATTTTTTGTCCTTTAGGTGTCAAAAGTTGGTGCAAATGGCTATAAAGTTTCGAACCGTGTCGAATATTTTCTCTGTTTAAATAAAGGTGAGAATGCTGCTTAGTCTATTTATGCCCTCTGTTTACCATTGACGGCAGTCCCCCTTTCAATGGACAAATCACGGACGGCATTCTACTATTATTACTTTACTGAAAGACTAAGCCAAACAAACTTGTAAATCCTCCGAGTGAGCCATTTATTAAGTATGCACTTATTAATTACACCTTGTTTTTAACTAATTACCTATTTATTCAGGTCGGCTTACAGTTATTATATATGAGGGGCATAAAAGCAAAGGCAGCAATATCCAATACACGTGTTTTTGAGATAAATACAAAAAACCTGTCGCTAAACAAGGGAATTTCTTTGGAATCTATAAAACCTACATTTTATTGCAAATAAATTTTTAAAAACTGTTGCCACCTCATTTTTTCCTTTAATACACAAGTATAAATCAATATTTATGTTTTAAATATTGGTATTCATATGTTTGCTATTTACATAACTAGACATTGCTGTCTTTGTTATGATGTTTCAGTCTGAAATTGACATTAGTTTTCAAACATGCTGTATTGAAATATATATGGGTACTGAGAGAATGCACAAGAATAGACCTTCTTTAATGTCCATAGAACGGATATTTCAATAATAGAGGAATTAACACCCAGCAGCGTTTTTACTCAATTATACGGCCCTAATCATCACATATTTTGGCTACCAGATGCGAGGACACTTTGGAAAAATTGGTAATCCGAGGAAGGGTGAAAGGACCCAGACTTCGTTAAGGATTACCAAAACGTTGCACAAATCTGGCTAATTCTTCGATGCAGCCACTTTTAGAACAAACTATAGACGCCACGGACTAGAATAGGTGCAACAAATCACTCTTGCTCATTCAGAAGAGTCTAAGATTGCACTGAGAGAAAATTTAAAAAGGAGAAGAAAATATTTATTATTATAATGTTACAAGCACATTATCTTAGTTTGAAAAACAAAATGTGAATAATATTGTTTCACGAATTCCATATACAGGACGTTTTAATAAATAAAACACATAAAAATTTAGGTAAAGTATTGGCTTTATTTGAAATATTTGGGTTTAAATAGGTGGTATTTTTTAGAGGTTTGTATTTGAAAAGTAACAGCTGATATGTGTTCAGTTTGCAATTTCCCCATAAGTAGCCTTTACGCCATTTCATCATAAACGCCTACAAAAAGAAGTAAATCAACATAAATTGACTGTATAGTAGATGTTTTCGAAATTGAATTGAAATGCAGTAGGTTTTTTCGCTTGAAACGATTCCATCAACTTTGGATTGAGTGATTTTTGGGAGTGAGTATCTTGTTAATTTTATGAGAGTTTTTAGCCTTTAATACCATATTACCTAAACTGATGATTATACCTTATTACCAAACATTACGTTAAGTAAACAGCATTTACCTAAATTTTAGCCGCATAATAATTATCAACCATACTCTTTTCTTCATAACTTTGTATTTCACTCACATATTACGTCTTCTGTGAGAAAATCTTTCTAATAGTTAATAATTCCAAACATTTTCACATATTTGTACTTGACGGTATTCAATCGATGTTCATTAAATAAATATATAATTTTCAGTATACTTATTTCATTTTATTCATATTATACATGTTTCATATTATTAATAAAGCATATTTGCAAGTACCTACTTGTACTGTATTTTGTGTACAATATTAAAACTCGTCAATGTAAGAATAATTATAATTTTATATTTTAATCGAAGCTAAGAATTTTCCTGTTTACTATCAAATCAATTGGATGTTAGACGAAAAGTAAAATATCATAATTCAAATATAAAAATAACATATATTCATCAACAATGCAAGCGCAAGAAGAAGAATAATGTGACGCAGTAAATTTAAAAAATGATAACTTTGGACTCACCGATTCGAAAATATTAAATTATTATCTTAATAAGTAAATATTTTACCTATTTTAACTTTACGGTTACAGTAAGACAATGTAAAACGTAATTTACACATATTAAAATAATTTATTTAATATTTTAACACCGTATTTACTTCACATGTCTTGCACTCTCTCTCTCGTATATAGTGTTGTTTTATAATGGCTTTAAATGTGTTAATTTTTTTTTAATATAACGTCATTTTAAGAAATTTACCCATACTATAATGTAAATTTACCCATAGATACTATGATGTACAAATAATGTACTTTGATTAAAATTACACCGTGTAGTAGAAATTATTATTCAGTTATAATATACAGTTACATAGTTTCAGAAGATTTTAGAATTATTTTATTCGTAATGTTCGTGCATATGGCTTACGTTAATAGGCCACTATTAAAAGTGTGGCGAACAAATGGCGAGATTATTAATTATTTTTTAATGTATGAATTGTGATTACTATTATATTTTAAGGATTCAATTTTACTTTTTAATTTCACATTTCGTTAATGGATGGTTCTAGTGTGACATTGGAATACAATGTAAAAACATTTTTGTATCTAGAATTAGGTGAATAACATGTTACAGAATATGATATGTAATATGTTTTTATGATTGAGAAATGAATAATATAGCAAAAAACGACATTGAGAATTGTTTTATGAATCAATATGTTTTACGATGTTATTGTATGTATATGTATGTATAGTGTGCGTGGATTCCAAGTTCAACGAAGTCTATCACGTAACTGCAGACCTTGGCGTAAGCGAGTGTTGTGAATTTGAAATATGTTAAGCGTGCATTACACGTTCGAATCACTGTTAATGAAATGTAAAACATAAAATACGAGTGTAGTGATATAATTTGCGCTGACGCAACAATTTGATCGTCGGCGTCGTACATATTTAATCCAGTTCTGTGTTGTAATAGAGACTATTCGACAAAATTAGATGCAGGTATGTGGGTCAAACAGTGGTCGTTATGGTAGCATAGCTGAGTCGGGTCAAACAAGTAAACTAATAGATTAGTATCACAACACTGCAATCTTGTTAATACTGTGACAGCTGATTGCCAGACAAGCCAAAATCCCGAAAACCAACTGCCCCAACTTCCCGACAAAAATTATTAAATTTTTATAAATATTTTTTTTGCATCTTCAATTCAAACGTTAAATGATACCCGGTATGCAAAAAATGCTCAGATAGTGCTGATTTACCTGGTGGCCGATTTTGCATGCCCATCTGTGCTCGTCAACCTTTTTGGAAATTGTGCGCGCCGTTTGTCCCACGAATACCTTATCGCAGGCTTGGCAGTCGAGTGTCGAGTCTATACACACCGTATTTTTCTAAGCGGTCTCGATCCTTTGCTGACATCAACAGGTCCTTAACTTTTGGGTAACTTCCAAAAACTATATTTATATCTTTAAACCGATGCTCGTCGATCGGTATTGCAAGCCACAACAACAATCAACTCACAACAACATATCAGCCTTGATGATAGGCCCTGCGGTGGGATCCGAAAATGCGAACTGCTATGGGATCCGTCGGCCATAATGGTCGTAAAAACACGACATAATTCCCTAGAAAACACATATCAGAAGCGGCCATTTTGTCACATGAAGATAGGTTGAACTGGATATTGCTGCCTTTGCATTTTACATTACGAGAATAGGTATTGCTGTCATTGTTTTTATAGTGATTTGGAAACATGATTTTAGAAGTGATATAGCTATATTTCTTTTGAAATCTGGAATTTAGTATATGAATACTGGAAATGAATAAAGCACTAAGCGCCAACAATATTTTTTTATAATAAGTATATAGATTAGTGGATAATATATGCTAGTACATTAAACACTGCACTGAAGCCGTATCCGTGTTAATTTCCTAGTTATATGGGAATGCATATCGCATAAGTATTAGATGCCATTTTTTTGTAAATAAGGCACTAAATGACATGAGTATTTTATAGTTTTTTGTTTTTAAATGACTAACTTAAGTGAGGTACCGGCGTGTTGTGGTGTTGAAAATATTGATGAAAAAGTGTATAAAATAGCACATAAAAACATTATATTTTAAAGTGAACATTCTGACATATAGTGCTATATTCATTTCCAATATTCCAGTATATGACTGTGTTCAAAACATTTTTTAATTTTTTTTAGATATCGCTGCCTTTGATTTTATATCCCTCATATCTAGGTAACCGTTTACTAATACGTACGTAAAACAATCTGAATGCAATCGGATAAAGTGTACTGCTCAAGTACCGAGATTATTGTGTGTACCGGTTTAACATTCTAATTTGCTGATTGTTTCTTCTTGGCCCTTTTTCTCTCCCGCGGCGCTTTCCTGAAGCACACTCGCTTACGGTAATTCTAGAGTTTAGTTTCAACTCTTATGCTGAATTTACAGCCGAGAGATTTATTTTCATTCTTACCCGTAGGAAGTGGGGTGAGAGTAATTCAAGACAAACTTACATTTGTAGGCAATTTACTTTGAGACTTCCCAGCCATGAAGGGGACTATTTGTTTTCATTAAGAGATGCTGGAAACGCCATTGTTTGTGGATGTGACTCAAACTCGCGGTGGCGATGATTTTGCAAATTTATACCGTTTAAGTGGAAAGTTCAATAGTGTAAACACGTCACATACCAGTCTTAACAATTATGATTAACTCTCTGAATAATATGAAAACATTAATATTGATTAATCATCGCTTAAACTTGCTTGGTGTTACGATTAAATGTTGAACGATAAATTAAAGTCGAAAAATATAATAATTTATTAGTAATCATGTCGTTCAAAACTGTTTACTTGTTTGAAATATAAATTCCTCAGACTATCAAAATATACAGGGTTATTTGGAAAACATTGATAACCTCGCTGAACTATATTCCTGACTTGATTATGAGTTGAAAATGTTCAAGCAGCCATGACCTAATTTCAATAGTTAGGGAATTACAAACTACCAAAGTTTGCCTTTTTTTCAATATGATAGTTCAATTACAAAAATTTGAACTATTATTACAGTAACTTATTTTGTTTTCCAAGTAACCCCGTACAGGAAAACTAACTTAAATTTCTTGGTACACGATCTGGTTCCACGACTAGTTCCGATACGTTTGACTTGTTTTAAAAAATTAATAGTTGTAAATTTTTAAACAATTATGAAAAAGTCGAACTAAGTAATAAATTTTTCACAAAATGACGGTTTTACTTGAAGAGACCCGCTTTGGAACAAAATTAAAATACAACGTCTATTAAAAAAAATACGTTTTTTATACAACATAGGTTATTTAATTATGCAAGATTAAATACCTACATAAGCTGCATTATTATTGTTTCTTAAATATACGCGAATGGGTACATAATTTCGCCTCGCCTAAAGAAAGGGATAAATTCTTATCTGTACAATTTTATACTCTGCGATGAACACACATTTTATTGTAATGTTGCGATTTTAGAACACCGTTTTAAGATATTTAACATCTAATAGAAATATTTAAAAATGTAAATATTTATTGAAATTGAAAATAGTTCTCGCAAAAGATGTGTAAGATCTTTTCTCAGTAACGCCTTGTTCGTTTCTCAGTAACGACTAAGTAGTTTTAATTAACAGCTGATTTGATTTATACTTTTCGTTAACGAGTAAACCGCTTCATTTAGGATAAAAATCATTTACAACCATTTTTTTGTCAGAGTAAATAAAATATAATAAGTGGTTGAAAAATATTTAATTTTATTTTATTTTAAATATAATAAAACATAGTATGTTGTAGATTATTTTTGTCGAACAGTTTTTTTTTTTCTAAACCAAAGTTATCCAAGGATATAAATAATCTAAGTTCAATATAACCCTAATTTATTGAATTTTATATTTTCTTCCGACGCCTAATGTCAAAGTTGAATGTGCAGAATAAAGTTAGTATATTCTAAATCAGAACATTTTTTCATTCCTATTTCCTGTTACGCATTTCCGTCGTCGCTTTCACGAAATTACTCCCATAAACCGAGCGTAAAGATGTTACGCATCAAAATATGTATATTCTTTTTGAGATTTAAATATGTAGGTTCATATCAGTTTCCTGGATTAGAGAATATCCGGATTCATTTCCCGGTGGTAACCAAATATTTTTTACGAGATAGATTTTTTCCGAATATCTTTTTATCTGATTTATTTAAAACGTTTAATTATCTTATCTAGTGAAAATATATAGTAATATATAAATTTATTTTATTATTCTAATACTTGAAGATATTTGTAAAAGTCTATTTATTGCATTGTTGTCCTCAATAGAGATGCGTACACGGAATACATGTCATATACGTTTTGAAAATAGGACTAAATTGATGGTCTCGTGGGACCAGTCTCGTAAGACGTATTTGTATTCAGCGGTGCAGTGGATGTGGAAACTCACATTGAACTATACGTTTCGAAGGAAAGTGATTCCGTAAAAAAGGTGTACTGAAGGGGGAGGTAATAGGGAAATCGTCAACTATTACAACTGACTCCAGGACGCTAAAGAATTGTGGAAAATTAAAGAGATTTGTTTCTATAATCTTATTGTAATAGTTTGGAAATATATTTTTATATTTTTTTAATATCATACAGCAGTACCTTGCGTGGAATTCAGACATTCATGTGTATAATTTGAAGGGGTTAAGGAATAGGGGACAAAGTCCTTTTTTGTGCGGTTAAAGAGATAGTGTGTGTAAAATTTGGTCCAATAAGGAGAAGTTGAGATGATTTTATTTTTCTCAGGGTCTTAGAATATTACTGTATATAATTTGGAAAGGGTAGCATCCGATATAATATAAATTATATCAGGAAAAAGAGGGGGTAAATTTATATTTTCGCAAGTTTTAATAATAACTTTTTTTTACTTATATTGTTTTTTATCTGTCCCACTATTTTCAAAAAAAGAGCCGTATTCTAGTTTTTTATACGTATATTTATACACTTATATATGAACAAATTTTCTTTGTCAAATTTATTCTCTATACATTATGTGACTTGCTTTAATACTAGCGGTACATAATGGCGTTCTAGTGCCAACCCTTATGTATGGAAGTGAAGCCTGGAATTGGCAAAAGAGGAATGAAAGTAGACTGAATGCGGTTGAAATGCGGTCACTAAGACGCTTGTGTGGAAAATCTTTGGTCGATAGAGTGAGGAATGAACAAATTAGAAGTGAATGCAATGCTGGCTGTAGTGTGGTAGATAGAATAAAGAAAGGAGTGCTGAGATGGTTTGGTCATGTGGAACGTATGAACGAGGAAAGGATGGTTAAGAAAATATATGAGGCGAATGTTGAAGGCAACAGGAATAGAGGGCGTCCGCGAAAGACCTGGCACGATCAGGTACTACAAGTATTTGAGGATGGCCCTGTTAAAAGCCGCAACAATCGTAGAACGTGTATGAGAAGATGTATGAATGTGGCCGAAGCAAAAGTGGTGTGCCAGGATAGAAGAGTGTGGCGCTCAATCCTCTCTGCCTACCCCTGCAGGGAAACGGCGTGATGGTTAGTTAGTTAGTTAGTTAGTCATAATTAATTTATCGCTTAGACTGAGCGCATATATAACAGGCTTTTAAATCGTTTTAGATTTTAACATATGTATGTAACTGTATTTATTTTATACCCTAAATATGAGAACCCTGTTTTAATTTAAACTCTCAAAATATCTAAGTGCGTTACACATGTATATAACCAAATAGATATTTTTTTATAAATGTAATATATAAAATAAAATATTTATTTGTGTTAATGCGGTCTATTAAATTTCAACATTCCTACAACTAAGCACGTCAAACCAAATGAAAGTGAAAGCAACTCTTATTAAATAAATCATATAAAATCAAGTTATATCATGTTCCGTCCTCTGGGAAAAACAAGACATGTTTATTTCTTTTGAAATATGTACGAAAACTTCTGATATTTGAACTAAAAAAAGTGTAACCTAGTTAACTAGGGTCTGAAGATTGGCAACTGTGGTGAAATTGTTTTTTTGTAAAATCTTTAGATGGCAAGAATAAAGTGAAACTTAATAAAACGATTTATTTATTTTTCAATTTACTTAGAACCTGCAATAACATTATTTATATTTACTACAAAAATATGTTTTTATTTAATATTTTAATATAAAAGTGGATGAATTTTTTTTAATAGAGATGCGAACACGGAATATGTGTCACATCAATATTCTTACTATTTTCAAACAAAGCTAAACGCTTGTACTACGAAAATAGGACTAACTTGCAGGTCTGGAGTGAGATTCGAACCCGCGACCTTTGGATCACGAGGCGAGTGTCCTAACCGAAAGACCAACCAGCTAATTCACTTTTCACAAAGAAATTAATGTGGGTGCATACAAATCCAAAATAAAGCAGTGTTATGCTCGTAGGTACAATACAGTCAGTGCGGATTTCGCTGTCATTGGAAAAAATTGTAAATTTCTTTAGCTTGATTTTTATCTTATCTTTGTTGTAATCTAAAGATAGAAAGAACATCTAGCAGTAGACACCTTTCATGTTGATATTCCATCAACCGTAGTTTGTGTTTTCATCTTTTTAATATTTATTTTTGAAAACGAACACGGAATGCGTATCGCATAAATATTCTAAATATTTTCAAAATAAGCTACACGCTTGTGCTATGAAAATAGGACTGAGTTGCTGTTATTTTGGAATGGGGCTCGAACCACCGACCATAAGATCACTACAATCTATTTATCTAAGTAAAAATTTTCCTATTCAAGAAAAAAGTCTAGGAGAGAATTCAAAATGTGAACTTTTAAGTTCATAAAGCAATCCAAGAATTAAGAAATTTGTTTGTTTCAATTTTATAAATTAAAATATCTACTCTTTATAGCTTAGTCACATAGTTACACTTAGTTACATAGTTTCCTACAGACTTTGTAACCACACTTTAAAAAGGAATTCATTCATCTCTTTTAACCTCAGACTAAGTCTTGGTCTAACATTAGTCTACTGAAACATGTCCCAGAAAATCTTTTTCGTTTAGCTTGACTTTTGGTATTAAGGGAATTTCTTGCAGCCGTAACTGAAGTCGTTCCCAGCTCTTGGCGGAGCTTAAACAAACAATTTCACGAGGTCTAATTTTATATGTAGAGATTAGCAGAAGTACTTTTTCTGCTTTGAAAAGTCATTGACATAAAACGTCATTGGTGTTTTTTATTTTTCTTCGATTTTTTTAATTTGTATTTTTGCTATTTAAAAATTTTTACTCCACCCATCCCCACGATACATTTTCTATACAAATATACACCATTTGATGGGACTTACCCAAATTTTGCATACCTATTTTTTAGGAACCGAAATGTACGAGTAAAAGTACGTCATTTTTGACGGGTTACAGCTAGTTACATTATTAAGATCAAAAGGATTGGGGAAAAGGAGAAGTAGTGTCATAAAGAAAGACTTTCATCTTAGACTTCTGGATTTAGCCAAGGCCCACGCAGGTTATGATGATGCTGACATCTATGTAGTATCACATAACAAAATAATAAATTGCGTGATCTAATTACTCATAGCGCGCTTTTTGACAGAATATTTTAATATTAATGTTAACTTTGTGACTTGCATAAAATTAATTTTGACGTTTTAAGTGCCATTTTTGATTCCAGCTCGCCGAAAAAATTAAAAACGGAGAGCTAAAATGTATAATAATAAATAATTAATGCTAGTCATTTATACAGCGTTGAGATTTATTCACTTTGAATACAATTTAATATCAGTACTGACAGCGCTCGAACCAAGTGCCTGCTGTAAATGGAAAACAAAGTTACTCTACGATTTTAATAAGTTCGTTTCACTTACTACCGCGGTTTTGGATCCTTTGTTTTCGAGTTGTCCTCTCGGATTACCAGCTATTGTGCTCCTTCATGTTGGAGTATCCTGGGACTATTATGAAGTAGAACTGGTTTCGCCACAGCAGAGGTTTTTAATTTTATTGAGAAAGAATAACAAGTGAGTTTTTTACAAAATATAATTTTTATATTTTGTATACATATATATTTGTCAATGGGATCGTGGCTGTGAAAAGAAAATGAAGCACATAAAAATAAATTAATATTTTATTTATTACACAAAGTCATTGGACACGAAATTAATCGGAGCACCGTTCTTTAGTTCCCACAAATTTCGTAATTTGCACTGATTATCATACTTCTATAGAACACTTGGAAACTTCTCGCTCGTCGGTAGGTACTCACGTATTTCTCTTTACTCTTACTATTCGCATCCTGTCATAAGAATGCAAATACTAAGTGCGCAGTGGCCCGGTCAATCTCCTTTTATAGCCAATGTCGCTCGAATCTGTCTGCTGGAATCAAATGAACCATCACAGACTCTTCTAGCAATTTCCAATTCGCTGTGAACGGCGTAGAGTGCTGTAAAATCTTCAATTAAGTGCAATTCCTTCCGTTTCTACCATCTCGTGACAATATATATATAAATAGAGTAGCTTGTTGTTAGACTAGCGGTTAGGTCATTTGCCTAGTGATCCAGTGATCGCGAGTTCAAGCCACATTCCAGACCTTTAAGATAGTCCTATTTTAAGAACGCACCTCTGTTTTTTATATATTATTTATTTTTATTTAATTTACTTGAGAAATATTAATAGTTTAGTTTATACAACAGGAAATAATAAATAATGAGTAGACTATTTATAAATACCCACACTTCAAAATCATACATAATGAAATTTGAAACAAATGCTATGGGGAAAGGAATGGTGAAGGTTGGATTTACATTGGATTAGGGTTAAGGGCCATAGGGTGTGTACGTATGTAAGTAGATCTTTGGATAGAATAGCTTTGGTGGTGACACTGAGCTACATATACATATTTATACCTTGCTACTATTTACTTCTAACACTAAAGTTCACTAAAAGATGTATTGAATGAGAAAACTTTTCAAAATGATGCAGATATTCATTTTTTTTTATCAAAACCTCAAAAAAAATTTTCGAAGAAGGAAATGGTAAGCATATATACAACTGATTAAATTGATCGTATATTATTTTAAATAAAAGTTAAGTAAATAAATAAAACAACTCATTTTTTAATCAACCCGAGAGTTGTAAAACGATATAAATACTGTTCTTAATCGATCCGCAATGTTTGTAGATTTGATCTTGGAACCTTGGAATCTCGTCTTCATAGACTACTTGAGCACAGACTGATGGTAATATTAGTCAAGATGCAATTAAGTCATCAGGGGCGGGTATGTCAAGTTATTGAGTGCTAGTCCAAGCTAACAGTTCAAGCCCAAGTTCACATGCAGTCCATGCGGAGTTTCAATTAGCTTAGTATAACTGAATCCAGAGAAGCTAATTTAATAATGAAGAGATGTTTCAGATTTTGTGACGTTGTTCTATGAATTTTACCGTGAATTTATTTCTCTTAAAAGATTCCAATGAACTGTTACATAACTATAATTATTTTCACAATATTTTTTGAATGTGTTAAAATTTTTATGAACACAATTACTGGATTTTTTGTCCAGAGAGTTTATCATAAATTAAGATAAATTATAGACGACTTACAGAGACAAAGTTATTTACATGGGAAGATATGTATGGAAGTCTTTTTTAGGCGTTACAGAGCCTACGACCTGCACGAGGCCATGATAATCATGATAAAAAGAATATTGCTCCATACTCTAATAAAAAAATAATAATGAAATCCCGTTTGCCAGAGGCGACATCTGCATCCTGTATCATGTGAATGATAAAATCTCAACCATAGATAGCGACAGCGTAGTTATATAACGCAGGTACATAAAATACATATATAAAGTTTCAAACTTGAGAGATGTGAGATCGATTATGAGCGGAATCGGTAAACATTACTTTGTGTAAAGTGATCGCTTAAGCCAGCCTTATACAGGTCGTAGGCGTTGTAATATCCAAAAAATACTTTAATACATACTATACTATATAAATAGCTTGGTCTCTGTGAGGCATTTAAATTTAAAATTAGTTTTTTATTACAGAAATAGTTGCATCGGGAAAGGATGGCTATAGTATGACCGCTATAAGGATGCCGTTGAATTAATCTGCGCACAAACGCATTTGGTGAAAGCGTGTGATCTAACCAATTTAAAGATAATCAGATTCGGTAGCCCTAACCTAACCTAACCTAACCTAACCAATTTAAAGATAATCAGATTCGGTAGCCGCTCGAAGTTTGACGAATCGTCATCGTTTAGCTGCGCGCGGGCAAAATGTCAGCCGCATTCGTACAGTGGCCATGGTCTGCTTTGGAATGTACGATACTCATGCGATGAATTTATAGACAAGTCAAGAAAAATTATTATGGACATCAGCAGACATGAGACAGACAACAGACAAAATCCGTGACAATGAGGCAACAGATTCCAGTTTCCTCCAGGAGAACTATCGCATCAGAATTCCTGAATGAAGCAGCGAATAAAAAAATATTGGTATTAATATTCAAGCATTATTTATTTTACCTTAATTTAGTTTCACTTCAAAAGGTGTTAACATGAGAAGTCTCCTCTTAATATATTTTTTTAAATACCCGCTAAAAGTTAAAAGCACGAAAAAACGTAGTTATGGTTGTACGTCATTCGAATAAAAAGGTTCTATTCTGTACGATGCGTACAAGCTTTCACGTTAAGTTTGTTATTTAATTCAATTGCCGGCCTTCGAAATGGAATGTCAAGTAGACAAAAGTGAGCACTTTCAATACATCCTTCTGTTTGCGGTCAGTCAAGGGAATTAATGGTTTTTATCGTAGGGGCATCGAAAAACTTGTAGATTGTTGGCAATATGTTAACTAATTTTTAGTTTCTTCGTGTCCTCTACATGAACACAACTTGTGAACACCCAACGTAATAAATTCATGAATTTTGGATATTTTAAATAATTAACTAAGTGCATACGTTATTTTGCCTTTGGGATAACCTCTTCAGTTTGATTATTTAATGCCGGCTTCAGAGCATCCGCTCGGATCAGGCCTCATGCGTCACTTCGTCAGCCCAGACCGATATCCATCAGCGTTAAATAATAATGTGAATTATTTATTTAGAATTGAGAAGTAGAGCTGGATATTTCGGCTTTTTAAATACATTTTTTTAAAATTAATTGAAGAACTTTCTGCTATGTTGATTTGGGTAGTGTCGGCGGATGTCCAAACATTATTAAGGGATATTACATCATTCTGGGAGACTGAAATTTAGAAAAAAATTTGGTGTTTTTTTTACAGAGAGGTGATTAATTATGCATATTTTTTATTTGCACTTATTAAGGTATATATTAAATTATTACTTTATGTATATATATAAAAAAAAAAATAAACCTATCGTCATCATTATATTCCCGTGGACTCCCCCACCGTGACTGAGATGCAAAATTTCCCAGTGCGCATTTGTCTGATACAGAATAGAAGGTCATGTGCTTATTTAAAAATGAAATATCTCAAATGAAGCATATTCGATTTATAAAAAAACATTTTTCGTATAATTGGGAGCAGCTTTTTGCTTAATTTTAGATATTTCATTTCTAAATAAGTACATGACCTTCTTTTCGTAATATTGCGTTTCAGTCACGGGAGAGGAGCTTTACGGGAATAAGCAAGACGCGGCCGTTTTTTTTGGTCGCCGGGTTGTGACCGTCTGTGTGTAACCTCTTTGATATGATCGGTCCATCATGTTGGACATCGGCTTCTACCTCTCTACTCTTCCAATTTTCTAACCACCATAAACTTCTTCGGATTATCATCTGTTGAAGAAGTGTCCGAAAGATTATGGACAATCTAATTCGAGACCTTAGGTGTTCTGAAATTGAGGCTAGTATGCATTGCTTTTAAGATCGCATTTCAAAGCGTCAAGTTTCTATCTACCTACCACTTGTTTTCAGAATTCATGTTTTCAATCCATAAATCCAGATGAAAAAAGCAGACTAATGTATCTTTGAGGATTGATATGAAATGACTTTTGTAGATGTATCAGAAAGTGTATGCGCATATAAAGAAAACCCGTCTCAAGCATTCAAGCTCTCTTCGGTGTTCGAAGTATTAAAAGTAAGTGTGTCACGGTTTGTATACATATATTAGTACGAATTACAAGCAGTAAGGCACAAAGGTTAAACAGAAAAAACTACATATAATTTAATAAAAAATTCAGGTAAGTTAAAAGAGTTACTTTCTGTATTTCATACTCAAAGGCGAGGTAGTTGCGCGTGTCACTGCCGACTGGGCCAAAACAGGAGAGAGAAAGAACGACCCGCTGTGTGTGTTCATATACATTAGCATCATCCACAGTGCCGATGGAAGGCGCTACCATAGTGAACTTATTTTTCTAATATTCTGTGTCTAGTTTTCTAGGATATTCTGCCGTGTATATGTGAAAGTCCATCATCAGGATTGATGTGTATTTTTTCAAATAATTAGTATTCCAAAATATTAATATTTAATATTTTTTCAAATTGTCCATATCCAGCTTAACACCGGAATATATTTTCGGATCAATTTTTTTTCATTAAAAATACGTGAGGGACAGGATAATAAGATGGCAGAACCCGGGTTGGGGGCCGCTGGCACGAGGAACATTGACTCTCTCAGTACAGTTTGGTGAAGGACTGGAGCAGTGCAGAGGAGGCATCGTGACGTCGTCGCTTTTGAGTAGTTAATGATCGGAAAATGTTCACTAATTTTGAGTGCCCGTGGTACGTGCTGGATAACTCTCACAAGACCCTCCTGGGAGCATGCCTTATAGTGTTTGGTAAGGAGGACTCCACTTCCCGCCGCAGTACAGCAATTTATTTAACAAATCGTGCTCTTGGAACGAGAGGGTATCATTTGGCATTTTGTTCGAAACTGACTCTTGTATTAAAATGCTAACAGTTATTTTCTCTTCAAATTTTCTAGTAGATACATTAGGAGATTTTTAATCATTTGATTACAAATTGACTATTTATTTATATACAGAAAAAAAAGAATATATTATATAGTTCAAACGGATTTTCTCCATTCAATTTTGAATATAAAATATTCTTTATACTTTTTTAGGGTAAAATGTTCACAGGTAGGAAATAAGTAACATCAAAGTTTATATTTTTTTCAATGGTCTTTCGTGGAACGTTTGACTATCTTGACTGTAATTTATGTCGAATATTAAAAATTCGTTCCAATAAAATTATTGAAATAAAATATATCCTTGCAGTAATTTGAAAAATATTTTTTGGAAGTTTTTTGTCATTTTATTTAATAAAAGTAAATTAATTTTTAATATTCAATATTAATTACGTTCATGAAACTCCAAAGTTTTAAAGAAATATTGAAAAAACTAACCCATAAAAACCAAGTTTTTATTATACTCCCTTTCTCATTTACTAGTGGAAACTGGTTTGGCGCTTAACCTACGCCTTGGGCTTTGGTCGGGCGACGCTACGAAAGGCAGTAATAAAAATATTCCAAAAATCCTAAATTATACTATAATCAGGTTTATTGCGACCAGATGCGTCGCAGTCTCTTCATACAACTTACTCAGTTGTATGAAAAAACCATTAAAAATTTCTAAAAATCCAAAATTATATTATAATTATTATTATTTTTAACGAAAATTTGATAGATCTTTTTGATCATCGCCACGAGTCTGCTTGCAAAGTTTCAGCTCGATTGGATCACGGAAAAAGGGTTAAAAATCGATCCAAAGTTTTTTCGTCAGACAAGCAACCAACCAGACGCTACGAGTTAAAAGAAAGGGAGTAAAAAATACAAACTTTGATATCTGTTGACATTTCATCCAAAGTGTAAAGAATATTTTCTATTCAAAATTGAATGGAGAAGACTTCCAGAACTTTTTGCTACTAGCTAAGTGATACCTGTATAATATGTCCAAAATGAGGAATCGATTAATTTTATTACCTACTTTAAATTACTTTCAATATTCATGTACAAATTAACTTCAAATAAATTTTATAAATACTTCAAATCAACATCTATAATATATATACCTTCATTAATGATTAATAATTGTGTTCTTGAAAATTTGAAACATACTCAAGTATTCTGTATTTCATTTTATGAAAATTTGATAAAAATATTTCTAATTGCAACTTCCGTAAAAACTCAAAGCAAATTTTTTATTCTGACCCAACGACCTGTAAATTGCTATTAAAAATCATCATTAATGCAACATTTTAAAAGCTATATGTCCATAACTGAAAACTTAACAATTAAAATGTTGTATCGTTCATTGGTATACTTTTTTATTTATTTATTCAGAATCCAAATTTACTTATATATATATATTTCTTTTTAATTTGAGTACAGTTTTTGGAATAGCCACTCAATTAGCCCTTGGGCTCGTTCCTAAGTGTATTTGTAGCTGTGTAACAGTTATTTAAAATCATATGTTAAACATAACAACAGATAAAAACATGAAGTACATAATAATAATAAAAAAAAAACATAATAAACAGAAGATGAAAAAGTAAGACTAAAAATATCAATAAGTAAACACAATCAACATAATGTACATACGGTACCTATTATTAATACATATTTTTAGCACGGAATTTGAAATAATGTAGTAATGAATATTTTGAAATATATAAAAATCCTTTCTGTACTTTCGAAAGGTTTTCTACTAGATCTTTTTCATAAAAAAAAGTAACCCATAAAAACCAAGTTCTTAAAATACCCTCTTTCTCATTTTCGGGTTTCGTGTCTACAATATGCGACGGAATCTCTGTACAACTTACTGATTTGTATGAAAAAACATTAAAAATTTGAAAAATTAAAAGTTATACTATAATTATTATTTTTTTTAACGAAAATTTGATAGATCTTCTTGATCGCCGCCACGAGTCTACTTGCAAAGTTTCAGCTCGATTGGATCACGGGAAAAGCAAGCAGACGCCAAGAGTTAATATAAAGGGAGTAAATACATCAGTATATGAGAAACGTCAAAATAAAAAATGCAAATCTGTGTTTTATTTAGAATGCGTGCGCTTTTCAATCTGTTTCTAAACCTAAATTAAGTATTTTTTTTAAATATATATAAAATTGTGGCGTGGGACATAAATAAGATATTGAAAAAAAATTCATTCGACCCGATGATCATTCAGAAACAGTCAAATCTAGGTCATTCAGAAACATATAAGCAGATATGCGAAGTCTCCACTTCGGCGCGTCAATTTTCCGCTTTGATTTTCATGAATTATTTTTCTCCACAGGACTCAGTGGCGTTCTTCTTAATAGTTGGATGATCACAACTTTCATACAAAGTCACCTTCTCTCGTTCAAGAGTCACCTGTTAGTACTAAACCTGTGCACGGCCTGCCTGGCCAGAGGGGTATTGGGGGGATTCCCTTTCGCGGGGCCGTCTGCATTAGTTGGCAGGTAAACAAAATTATTATTTATTTATTTATTAAATTTTTGCATACGTCCTTTAACAATGGCTGGTTGGCAATTTCTTCCATGTAACCACACAATTTAGTTGAACAGTTGAAATAGGTTTTTGGAATGTAATATTTTATGTATAATTTGTGGGGTATAAAAGCAAAAGCAGCAATATCAAAAAAAAAATTAAATGCGGTCATAGTGGATGACTAATTTATAATGAACTGAATTTAAGATTTTATAGGAAACATAGCCAGTAAATTTATAGGAATAATGATTTTGGAAGGGACAGATACATAAAATATAGAATTTAGTATATTCAAAACATTTTTTCAATTATTTCAATTATTTAATCAACGTATTAAAGATGAATTCTGTACTAATAATTTATTTAAAAGGCCGTTGCTTAATCGCCGCGAGTTGATATTTAATTTTAGCTATTACATTCAATTAATCTGCCAACTCCTGGCCGCGGCTAAGCAATGTGATGAATCCTATGGGGTGACCCGTCAAAAATACGTCGTAGAAAATAATATTAAATAATATAAATTTAATTGCAATGAATAAAGTCATTTGCCGTATGATGTTAGCGAAAATAGTTGTATGGCGCGGGTGGCAACGGCTGAAGTCGACAGATACGCTGTAACTATAAAAGGATCGCGGAATAAAATATTATACCTTCTATGAAATATTAAAAATAATGTATTCTATACAATATTAATGCTCTGCCAGTGCTAACTATACATTTACTGAAAATAATTATTAACTGAAAAGTGCGCTTTTGAATGCAATATTAACTAAAAATATTAACTAAAAATATTTCTAACATCTTGGGTTCGCATACTATATTGATAATACCTAATGCCCTTTGCATTTACTAAGTATATTACCTAAATAGCCACAGCTATACCATCCTGTCCGTCAGGGACGAAACATAAAACACAGTTATATTCCTAAAAGTGCTACCTCTTACGCGACAAAAATACCTATTGCAGTCGGGCTATGAATATGAACTATTTCCGCCTCATAATGGCGCCTGGAACCAATACTAAAAACCTCACTAGAAATAATAAATGCGACTAAATCTCGATAAATACAATATATACTATTCGTAATACGTCGTTGAATTGGCACATGAATCGTCTAATGGATGAAGGACCCCGTTGTGTATCGTAATAACTTCAAATTCTTTTATAGGAGCAGTGTGGAAACAATTGCATAATATTACGTAATAAAAACATCTAACGAACCTAATAATCGATACATTTATGTTACAATAAAATACATACACTAGAAAGAATTCGTGTATTAGAAATAAAACATTTTCGATTTGAGACAAACCAGTAAAATCGTTCGAACGGCGCAAAGGGAAAAATTCACACATATTAAATAACACTGAAATTAATAATTATAAACACTTTGTATTAGCAAATTCTTACCTTGAATGGTTTCGTTCTAGACGTGCATGAACCTGTTCATATTAATTCCATGGGAAAATAATACATATATTTTCTATCTACGAAATAAGACATTTTTGAAGCGAAACTTTTTTATAAATAAGTAGATAAGGTCTCGGGGATGGTTTGTTCGAAAGGATTCTACAACAGCCCGTGAGTTTATATGAAATAATAGTTTCTTTGAGTGCTAAGTTTTGGTTTTTTAAACCCTCAGCATCTCTGCTGAGAGGGGTTGAGGCTCCGCGCCCGCCTAAACCCGGTGACCAACTTCCTAAGTGACTAAATGGCCCCCCTTGTTCCTCCGGAACTTACTGCATCCCGAGACTCTATCTCTTCTTTACGAGATGTGATCCTGTGACGCCTCTCTTTTAGGCTTATAATTGAGATGTACGTACTCTTTTGGTACGAGTTTCTGATGATGGGTGTTGTCTTGAGGCGCCTTTCTTTTAGGCCGGTGTTTGAAGAATCACGTACTCTTTTGGTACAAATTGATGACGACATTAGCCTCCTTTGCGGGCATAGTCAGCGATGTTACAAATTATTGTGCAATCTCATTATGCCTTTTCAGAGCGGCGTCCCACGATTCTGCATCTTGCAACATTTACTTTGGACAAATGTTAGAGTGTTAGTAACATATTTATAATATCCCAGCTATTCCATATGAGTGAATGATTTTTATATTTATTCTGGCCCTGTCTTTCTTACAGAGGACGAAATAGAAGTTAACGTTTTCTATCAAGGTTTTACAGCATTCAAGCATGGAAATCCTTCCAAAGACAAAGGGAACCTTTTTGTTGGTTTAAGTAGTTTGCGCCAGATGAGGTTAGGTGGTCGGTTTATTGACGACCCCGAGCAACAAGGAGGACCCCGCCTTTAAGGGGCCCTGCAGGGGCTTGTGCGGGTTCCACGCCCAAGTGCCGGCAATCATCCACCCCTCAGCCAGCTAGGCTAACACAAACCAGATATCCCCAATCTTTAGTTAGATTTCCCCATTCTGTCCTTTACTCGTCATTCTGAAGCTACTTGTTAAGCTAGATGTACCGAGGTACTCAAATCATAAAGAGTTAACTGAAGACCGGATTGCGCAATACTTATGCAATACAGTAATTATTATAATGCTACTAAGTAATTCATATAGAAATCCGTGTATTCAAATTTTAGCATAAACGGTATGAAATTCGCTTTGCATAAAAATACACCCGTTTGGAACGGAATTCTTGTACGATTTGAACCAATATCACACAAGCAATCGTGATATTTAATTACACATAATTATTCCGAACTCAAATATTCCCAAAATAAATACATTTCGATAGTGAAAATAATTAACCGTAATAGATAATATAAATGTGTTCCTTAGCTGTTACACAGTGGCGGTATGATCCTCTCTGGTACTGATGAATGGTAGATTCCTCCATACGTCCGGGCAGCAACTCCGTCCGCAAATGCTGTTCTCCAAATGAAGTCTCTGGCAGTAGTCTCTCGGGCAGCGCTTCCGCTGGCAGGTCTGGTCTCGAACTGAAGGGGCTGAGTATATCGTGTTCGCTCCTTTTATAGTCTCGATTGCACCATATCTTCGAAATCCACGCTAGTGCAGTGACTCATCCTATGCGCGATGACCTCACCGCCGGCGCTCGCCATTGGCCGGATTCAGTCATCGGGACGGTCGCCTCCGGCTCAACCCGTCGAAGGCAAAGCGCGCCTGTGATTGGTCCGTTTCGTTAAAATAACAGTAAAGCACCCGCTACACGCGAGACTTGCTGTTCCGATTCATAAATAATAAAGGCTCGTTCGCACCTACTCACAAGGTCGAGTCTATTAGGATTGGCAAACGATATTAATTTAACACAGAATTATATCTATGGTATAATAAAGATCTAAGAAATATTACTTGTATAGCTGAATATTCAATATTTTGTTAGCCTCTTGTAATACATAGAATCTTAAGAAGAAATATATCAGGCTTTTACTTTTAAACTATTCCAAACAGAAGAAATATATTTTTGATGTCCATACTTGACTTTTTTGAATATTATTATTTTAAGATTTTCTAAATTTATTAAATCTATCTCTATGTCGACCATCACATCTTCTCTTGTCTGTAATGTACCTATATAAATAGTAAATAGTAAACAATCGAAACACATTCAACGTATATATTACATATTTATTATATAAATATGAATATATTATCATATATTATATATATCATTATATATATATCTATATATATATATATATATATATATAATATATATATATTATATATAATACATATGTTGTAACATGAACTCGGTCGAAGCTCCGGTGGAAATCCGACTAGCCAGCAATAGATAAAATGAAACAAACGTTAAATAAATACATTAGTTCTGTGGTGGTGTGGGAATACTGTGAAATTAGTAGAAAAGATTGAGTTTTACTTGAAATTAAGAAGCTACCACACTTGGTTTGTTATTCGGTTATAGGTAGCGGGCCCCCGTGGCGACGCACAGTTAAAGCTGTTTGTAGACATCCTCCAATTCAGAATTATATCGTGAAAGCAAATACATGACCCATTATTCCGTCAGGTAATCCTCTGACTTAGAGCTCGTTAACCATATCTCTCTAGGTAACCATCTTCAAACGGATGCCTTGTCAAAATGATCTGCTAATTCATAGAGAAATCCTTGACGACTTCCCATAGATAAGGGCGAGCGCACAAAGCCTAGCTAGACCGAACCGGGTAGGTACCGCAATTATAGTGCGGGACATGATGTGGCTCAACTGGGCGAATGTAATATCACAACGTATATATTAAAATACTTGTAGAAAAATAAACCATTTTATTAACATACGTTTCTCGAATCTTCATTGCAAAATTGCAGTAATGAGACAATGTCACTCACGTATGATTAAAAAAAAAAACAGATAATAAATAAGTTAAACTTTAACAAAATTTCCACGCGTTCAGTATTGAGGTTATACAACCTGTCGTGCACGATGCTCGTCTACTCTTGACTAAATACTCGCGTGCACACATGCCTTGTCGGATTGTAGGCCAATAAATAAGATCGCGGAAAATTAAGATGTGATAGAATTTTTTGAGGGATGAAGATGAAACGGACACATACTTTTTGAAAGCATTTCAGTTTTTTGACGTTATATTGATATCCGGATAGCACACATTAGCACAATCAAGCTAGGCAAGAAGCAGTGATTGTTATTTTAATATCTATTTAAGTTATTAATTGATATGGTAATACCTACACCTTTTGTCACTATTTTTTATTTATTTAAATTTTTTACGCTGCAACAGCTAATGAGAACAATTAATTACTGTACGAGTTGCCAGTGTCGCTAACTATAGTTAAGAGAAATGCAATCTATCTCATCATCGACTAATTTGAAAATCAAAGTGATGTATATAATCATAGTGATTTATTGATTTTTACAATTAATTATTACAATTATCACAAACCGATGTCATGTTCAAATCTATGCCAGTTCGTCGATGCATATAGACATTAAATTATTGAAATATTTTTTTGATGCGTAAACATCTTAACTTTCGCCCTTTCTCCGAAAACAATTTTACTAGAATAATCTCAGAAAATCATGTGACACACTTGTTGTCACGATGACAATATATTTGATACAGTAGGTACTTATAAACATTAACATAAGTTTTCACATATTTTATACATTACTAGCTGTTAATACCCGGCGTTGCATGGGTTAAGGATTAAGTTTAAAATAAATTTGTGAGGGTAAACAATGGTTCGATTCGAAAGGTATATAGATTTGCATCGAAAATATATCAGGGGGAGGGGAAAGGGTCAAATAATAGGGGGGAGATGTCACCAATGTTTACCGCCGAGTCCTAAAGAACAATTTTGCAAATTTTGAGTCCGATCGGTCGAACGGTACAGATTTTCATGAAAAATATATCAGGGGGAGGGTAAAAGGTAAAAGGGGAGGGAGGAAATATCACTTTTGTTACCCACCGCGTCCTAACGAATAAGTTTCCAAATTTTGTGTCCGATCGGTCGAACGGTACAGATTTGCATTGAAAATATATCAGGAGGAAGGTAAGGGGTCAAATAATAGGGGAGAAATGTCGCATATGATACGCGCCGGGTCCTAAAGAATAAGTTTCCAAATTTTGTGTCCGATCGGTCAAATGGTACAGACTTGCATCAAAAATATATCAGGAGAGGGGAACGCTTAAAAGAATAGAAGGGAAATGTCGCACATGTTATCCGCCGAGTCCTTAAGAATAAGTTTCCAAATTTTGAGTCCGATCGGTCAAACGGTACAGATTTGCATCGGAAAAATGTCAGGGGGAGGGGAAGGGGTATGAGAATAGGGGGGAAATGTTGTCTATGTTACCCGCCGGGTCTTAAAGCATAAGTATGCAAAATTTGAATCGAATCAGAAAAACGGTGTGGATTTGTATAGAGAACAGACAGACAGACAGACATTGAGTTTTATAGGTATAGATTCAAACATGCGAATTGAAAAGCCATAACATTCATATTTGAAAATTAAAAATACAATTCTCTATGTAATAACAGTGTCTATCAGATGTGCTACCATTCGACACTACCGCTACCAGACGGTTCTACTACGTTACGCTAGACGCTGTTCTCAGAGCCTTTGAACGCGCGCCGAAACAATGCTAACGAAACCAGTACTACCAGGTAGCGCCGTATACCTACATGCTAACACAAACATACTACGATTTCTCGATAATTTTGTGTTTTGTTGATGTGTTGTGAAAATTTAATTTTTTTAAGAGCGTTTTGTGAAAAACTGATGCAAATTAAGCAGAAATATCAGAAATTAGAGATCATATGCTATTTGGATTAACCGAAAAGGTGAAATCACCCTGTAACGTGTAATAGTGTAAAAATATTTTTTTAAAATTTTTAATGGATTTCGCAATATTTTTTTTGCTGTGAGTAATTAATTTATGACTAATAACTGATTAATGTAAAGCTGAAATTAAAAAAAAATAAAGTTCATAATTTTTTTACGGTTTTAGCGAGTTATTATATGTCTTTTCACGTTCTTCCTTCCAAGTAGGTATACATAGCGAACTCCCGTTATCATTTGAGTTAATAATTGTACTCACTTAATCTTTTATTTAACTGCCCACAGAATAAATACTAATTTTGCCTACAAAAATGTGAAAATTAAAATTAAATATCTCACGTGGAAAAAAAGTTTCAAAATGAAAAGCTCAAAGAATAAACACCGTTAAGCCGTCGTTTTTGTAACAATATTTTGTAAGCAAGAATATTATAAATGAAATTTATTTTTCTTATGAATACGCTCAAAGAAACCTTTATATAAAGTGAGGCTTTAAATGTAATTTTAAAACTTATACACTGTGTTTAAAAAGATTAGATACAAAAGAGCCAATACTAAATAGAAAATTTAGATAAACGTTTACGTAACCGATTTTAAGACCGGAGTGGATATATTAAAATGAATACGATTTTTAAAAAAACATGCTACTAAAACACACAAGAATGCTTTTTAAATCAGTTATCAATTGCGAAATTGTGTCTTTGACAATCATATTTAAATATTTCACTCTGTACTCTCGTCTATGTTTAGTCATTACAGCACTTTTATACAAGTATTTTCCTCATTATGCAATTGATTTTATTTTTTACTAGCTGTGCCCGCGCGGCTTCGCTCGCGTAGAATTTTAGTACACTGTTTGGATCGTCATAGCACTTTCGCGAACCTTCTAGAACACCCTCCTTCGAATTTATCGAATGTACAGGACCTTCTAGACACACCGACACATTCCGCCACTCAGTTTAGAACCTTATAGAACTTTCGGGAATTTTCAAGAACGTTCTCCTTACAGAATTTTCTAGAGCGGATTTTTCCGGTACTTTCTAGACTTGCAGACACAGTCGGCGAACCCATTCTGGAACAATCTGAAGCATTTGCGGCCTTCTCATAACAAAACAATGCGCTAGAATGCACATTTTCGTCAACCACTCCCATCCATGGTCAGCCACCCCCACCAAACTCGCACATTTTCAATGGAACACCAAGGGCTATCTACCGCCATAACCACCAGGGGGTGGTAGTATCCAGATACCAGTTGTGAAGAAAACTTGGCGGATAGGGAAACACGGGTTTCTTTATATATATATATATTGATTACTTATTTAATCCATGAACGGATCTGGTCTAATTAGCTACAATGAAGGAGATGATCTTTCTTGATCACAATGATTCTCAGATCTGAAGAGAAGTGTTTACCCATAGTTCGATCCTTCAACGGATCTGAAGGGATACTTCCCTTTGTCATAGAAAGTCACAAAATGAGTTAAAAAAGATAAAAAATAACAGTAAGATAATAATAAGTGTTTCCTCTCTCAGACTTTTATGATTCTGACATATTAAATAATATATCAAGTGTGCTACATGGTGGCCTTCTCCACAATACATGATTCCTATTGTCCCATTGACTAGGCCCTCAGTAACAGAAATGTTGCGTCTCAACATAACTCTGGAGCCTTCGCCCAGTTTCAATATGTGCATCAAATCACACAGTTATTTGCATCAGCATTATTGTTATCGTTATTTTTGGCTGGGCACCGACTTCAAACAGAGCAGTAGGTACCTAGCACACATTATAATAATATTTTATTTAAATTAATAGGTAATTAGGTTTAGACAAGAATCGTGGCATTGTAATTTTGTAAAAAAAATCTGTATAATTTGTAATATAATAATATAACAAGTACAAATTTCACATGAATTCTATTTTAGATAACAGCCGAAGATATTTAGATATGAAATATGTTATTTTGGATATCAAATCGTATGAATAAAATGCTTTTTCTATATTCCATTGCACGTTCTTAGAATTTAAATTGAAATATTTCAGTATACGACTACATTTTTTTTTCATATATAATTGAGAGAATGTTATTTTAGCCGGTCTTTGTGATGGAATAAAGAATTTGAGATATATCTACATGTAAATGTCAATTTCCATAAATATTATAGGTTCATATAAAACGTTTGTAAATACCTACGTAAATTTCTAAATTTTCCGAGATATTTTCCGCATGTATAGGTATAGACTTTTCTGGTTGACGTTTTTGATTCCATTGCAGGATCCATCATCATGATGTGTTGTGAATGTTGATCTTGTGCCAAGTAGCCAATTGTAATGCCAATTGTAGCATTGCCGAGTCGAAATCAAGGTGTGTCGGTGTTTATGTGTTTCATGGCAATACCGTGTCAGAGACATACATTTGTTTTTGTTATATGTACGTTGTACGCGGTTTTGTATCGCTGGTGATGGCCTGATAATCAATCCAGTGCGATTGACAAATTTTTTCATTTCATACAGTGGCGCGCCCAGCTTTGGCAGTAGTAAAAAAAAAAATCTATTCCTCGCTCTAATTAGCGGTGCAAAAAACTGCAAAAATTACTTATAACTCGTAAGAATATGTAATCTAAATGAGCTGACAAATAATATTATTTTATCTAGCCAGTTGCATGTCTATCGATAGATGTTTGTTGTGAGACGAGGATTTGATAATATTTTATTTTGCTCTTTATAGGGAATACTTTGCTTGTTATAGTAAAACTTAAAAAAAACTCTTCAGGTTCTGTTACATTGACGCATAATGTTTAAACCTAACTTCTATTAACGGGTTTTGGAATTAAATGGTTAAAATATAAATAGGATCTATATTTTAGTTCATACTAACGTTATTTTATTTATTTTCGATACAACAAAAATAAGTGCAACAAAAGACACCAAGTAGAGAGCTCGTAAGTTGTTTCTGAGTTAATACTATTCTATGATTCAACTTCAATTCTTTGTTTTTGACGTACCAAAAATTTTGCCCATTCAGAATAACATAGGTATATAATTTTCATTAAATTAAAATAACAAAAATTTATTTCACGTCGACAGATTTCGAAACCATTGTACCTTAGACGGAAGGGCACACACTAAAGAATAAGGTAGATTAGATTAGATTATACACGTACGCTAACGAGTTATATAATAACAACAAAGATCAAACGAAATCAATTCGTAAGCTAAAGATATCGAAAACGACCGACGAGAAATTAATCGAAGTGGTTTATACAAAGTCTGTTACACTATTGATAGATTAGGCAAATATGTTGTAAAGATTATTTATGATGATCATTAAATTCGGTTGGTAAATTGGAGCCGTTAATCTTAATTATGCAGTAATGATATTGTCACGCAACGGCAAGCAAAAGGAATCACGCCACTGTCCGAATTCCTTGTAATATATATATATTTTTTAAATTTATTTCTTAAGTTAGTTAATATTACATATTTTATTAACTAGTATTTAACATTTTATATTCTTTAATCTATTTCTTATATACTATCCATAATAACCTACATATTAACATTTACATCTAATCTAATCTATGGTACAATCTATAATTAATAATAAATCATATGCTCTACAATTCTATACTATTTTTACAGTAATTATAGCATTTGTTTTTAAATATATTCATCTTATTTATATTCTTCATTCTATTCTTCATGCTTTCTGGCATCTCATCGTATGTTTTTACACCTCTGTACATTAGACAATTCTGTGTACATACTTTTTCTTATATGGTAATCTTATTCTATTCCTATTTCTGGTGTTATATGTATGTCCCTACATCACTATTTGCAGTAATTTTGTTCAAAAAATATTTTGGCATTTTGTTATTGAAAATTTTGTGTATAAATATGAGAACGTTATAAATAAGTATTTTTTTAATTTCCATCCAATTGAGTGCTTTTCTCATTTCTTCAATTCTGGTGTATTTACTTTTTTTTTTAAATATGATTCTCATTGCCCTGTTTTGCATAACTTGTAGTTTCTTGATGTTTCCTTCATTGGCCAGATACAAGACTGTCGCACAATAGTTGAAGTGAGGAGATATTATAGTTTTGTATATTAACTCTGCACCATTTTTATTCAATTTTTTTCTTAATCTTCCAAGAAAAAATATATTTTTTGATATTTTTTTAAGAAAATATTCAAAATTTGCTGCCAAAGTTAATTTAGAATCTAAAATTACACCTAAATATTTTATTTCATACACCTTTTCAATGAGATCACCGTCAATATTTATATTTTTCACTATATTTGGTGTTTTTTTTGCCTATTTCCATATATTTTGTTTTGCTAACATGGATCTAGAATGCCCTATAACAATCTAAGATGATCTAAAACCTTCTGTAAACGTTTATAATCGTCTAGAAACACCTGGAATAATCGAGAAGCGACGAGGACCTTCTCCTAAATAATAGAATAATCTAGAAAGTATGAAAATATCAGCATTTAGGTAAAAATAAGGAACCATGCCGCTGCGGGAGTTCAGTTGTCATGTTTGACAGTTTGACAACTGGCATTGAATAAGCGATAAATGCTACTCGCGAGAACGGAATGTTTTAGCAAGTGATAAATACATGTTACCCAGCGATAATATTTTTTTCAAATACGAGAATACAAGTGATATATTGTGAAATAGTGTAAATTAAAGAATAGCGTTTAGTGTCTTTGTACATTGAATAATTAATTAATCATTAATTAATAAATCGCTAATTCATTTCCAGTGTTTACATTCATTCCTCCAGCATTCACGACCATGTGACAATATTAATGATTAATATACTTAAAAATGTGTTTATATTTCGCTATGTGAAAATTTTATTATTTTTAGATGGTTATTCGGTCAATCGTGCTGTCAATTATTTGCCTTTCTGCATCAGCTGTTGGGAGTTTTCCAAATGGCAGCCGTCACTGTGCTGTGCTTCGAAAGATTTTTCGTAGCCAGAAAGATGAAATACGGTAAGAATTTTTTTATTATGTTTTTAGTTAACCGTGATCGTAATTTCTCAGATATTTTTATTTTATATTTCTAAGGCAGTATAAAAATATTTGAATATTTAGTATTACAAAATGATATCGACCATTCATTTATGCAATCCCGTCAGAATTAATGTTTCGCGCCAACTGGACAAACAACGTCAGACTAGGCGTACTTTTGGGAAGAAAACTGAATTAATTATCCATATTTATGGGAGTTGAGTGGGTTAAATTTTAAAATCACAGAAAATCTAAAATTAAAAGGTATCTTGTTATTTTCCCTACGGGAGGGCGTGCTTTTGCTAAATTTCAATGATTTAATGGGATAAATTGAGGATCTAAAAAGGGAAAAGGGATATTTAATTGGTTAGGTTAGGTTGGGTTAGTTAGTCAGGTAGTTGAGTAGCTTGTAGTGGTCATGACGCTCGCCTAGTGATCTGGTGGTCGGTGGTTCGAGCCTTATTCTAGGACACCAGCAAGTTAGTCCTATTTTGATTCCTGTTTGAGAATAGTAAGAATATTGATGTGACACGTATTAAGAAAAGAGGGTATTCATAATAATTTTGTTTAAATTTTTTATTATTTCTTTTTATATAATTCTTAACATGCCTAAGTACTAAGAAAAATTTTGAGTGCAGAATTTTTTTTCCTACTTAATAATTAAGTATTTTTTTCTCTTTGTATTATTTTTTAACATGCCTATGTTTTTCTGTTTTTCTGTTAATAATAAAGTTTCTTTTTTTTTTGTTTAAATTTTTTATTCTTTCTTTCTCAATAATTTTTAATATGCCTTAGTTTAATTCATAAATATTTATCATTACTAACATATATCTAAATGTGGAGACCTGTAATTGGCCATCTATATTATATCAATGTTTTCTATGCTTCTTTGTTGTGCTGTTGGTCTTCCATGATCATTAAATAAAAAAAATAAAAAAAATAATCATCATATACAACAAGACATTGTTATATTGTAATTTTTTTCTATACTTAAAATTAACTATGATATTTTCAAAATATGATATTAGATGACTACTAGATACGAAGTTATGAGTGATTTAACGTTTAATACTCATGTTCTCTACTTATTCATAGTATTTCTAATTTCTCAACCACAAAAAAGTGTATTCTGTAACATGTTATCACCATTATTAGCAAAAAATGAGTGCTTTTACCTACTGTATATTAAAAAAAAATTAACATTTGTGACAGAGGTAGTAAAAGTGATGCGGGTGGTAGCAGGAACGCCAATTCGAAATCAAAAATTAGTTAAAAGCGTTAGTTTGCACATCTCAACACTCTTCATAATATAATTGAGTAATCAATTGAAAATATATTTTAGGCAAAGAATTAAGTATAAAATTCTACCTGTTATGCATCAGCCTGTGTTGGATGATATCGGTCGGTTTCTCTGTGCCTCCATTGCTGTTCTATGGATCCTACGGCTGTGACGTCAGCGGCACGTCCTGCTCCCTGGACTGGAGGTTTACCAGCAAGCGGCAGGCTGCCTTCAACATCCCCCTCTTGCTCTTCGCTGGAGTGCTCCCCGTCGTTATTATGTGAGTATTTGCAAAGTTTATTTAATCCAATGACGAAATGGCCCTTGACCCCTGAATTGGCAATAACTATTTATATAATTTAAAGTATACTATAATATAATATTTATTTTTGTAAGTACTTAAATTCTTATCTTAATTTTGTATGTGTATTTTCTTTTCTTTTCTCTTAGATTTAGGTATTCCTATGATTAACTTTAAATTCTTATCTTGATTTTGTATGTATATTTTCTTTTTTTTTTATTTTCTTTTAGATTTAGATTCTTTAATTGTCATATTTTACTACTTTAATTGTCATTTTTTAATACTACATAAATACCATATGAGAATAATAGCCACAGAACAGGTTTTTACCTAGTGTGGCAGTTATTAGTATCTTGTATTAACTAATGTAAATGTAAATAAACAATAAATAAATAAAAATAAATAAAATATTTCCGTTTAAGAAAGACAATCGAATTTGTATGTGTAAGCTGTCCGTACGAGGCACATTGTTTAGTTGTGTTGGTGTTTATACCCGAAACACCAACACAACGAAATAAAATATGCAAGACCTACACGTACTAATTCGATTGTCTTTCTTAAATGGAAAGATGTGTAATTGGTTACAGGAATTATGTGAACAGAACATTAAGTTTAACACTCCACCGCTGCCAACGGCATTCTGTTTTATAATTACGTCATTTATTGGCAGATTTCATACTTTGGAATTTTTATTTTTAAATAATAATCAAGATGTGTTTATTAAAAAAACTAACTTTTATTTAGTGAGTCAAGACTCAAAATACGGAAATAAATAAAATATAATGTATAAAATCATCTCTTTATATAAATAAAAAGCGTTTTAAAATCAATAAAAACTTAAAAATTTCTTGCAAATTAAAAATATTACAATGAAGTATACTTTATACGTATAAGAAAACGTATTATGCATACATATAAATATTCATTAAAATCTTGCGCCTCCTAGAACACTAAAAACGATTTTTACGGCCGTGGCCTGTCGATTAATGCTTATATTTTCTTAATTATTATAAATAATGTTCAGTTTATTACTTTTTTATAAGTCATTGCCCTAAAAAATACAGTTTGGAATATATATTCTGATATAAATGAATAATAAAAATCCACATTTTCGTAAACAGAACGCCGAAATATGCATTTGCAGTGAATGTCCAGCCATTATTAGTATCCAAAATTCAGATCCATACCTTCAAATTTCTGCACGATTTTAATCATAAGTGACCTCATCAATAGTGTATATAACGTTTTACAAAAGAAAAGTCAGAAATATTGAAAAAATGTAAATATATTTGATTACTTTTTTAACTGCTTAAATTTCATCCAAAATATAAAAATAATATTTTCTATTCAAAATTGAATGAAAAAAAATTCCCCAAGATTTTGCTACTTAATACGAGACATTCCTGGTATATCAATAAACTCTATTATATTTTAATACTACATAAGGGTAGATGAAACTGCTTTATAGTTTGGCAAATACTAAACATTCCAATTTGTTATATACAATTAAAAAATATATAGGTATACAGGACATTTCAGATCTATTCCACAATGCGTCAGGGGGTCATACGTTTTAAGTATATGTATGAGTAAAAAATATTTGAAAAATTGGTACAAAAATATCCTACGTAATTTACCTGTATGTATGTATTGCGTAAGGATATTTTGTCGAAGCAATTTTCTTAGAACAAAAATAATGCCATTGGCCTTAATAAACTTTTATTTCAAGAAAACCTTTCTAGGAGTACTGTTTACGTATAAAATTCTATCCTAAATTTCAGGCTATCCAACTGTACATAACTTTTCATTTCGACCCCCGACAGATGTCGCACAAAAAAGGTTGGGATGAAATGAACCATAGAAATGAACCCTATAAGATAGAATAACCATATGTCTGTCTGTCACACACAAAATCGTACTGGTTAGAAGCTATCCACTAAAAATGCTCTAATTTGTTAGAAGTTACGAAAAAAAATCAATATCTATTTTTGATCAATATTTTTATATGAATGTTCTGAGTAGAAAATTACTGGATTATTATAAATTAAGTTGAGATTAGTATAAATTAAGATAAATTATAGAAGTCTCACAGACACGAAGCTATTTATATGGAAGACTTTATAGGGTGACCCAGGGCTAATGACCTGTATGAGGTGGCTAAAGTGAAATAATTTCAATTAAAAAAATATAGATGTACCGTTTGGAAGAGATTGTTGATGTCTCTAGCAAACTCCATTCGAATATGTGAAAGAAACTGATTTAGAACATGTACACAACTTTCAAAATTTGATAATGTGTGCATGTTCTTATGGTGGAATTGGTGAACGTTGCATTGTGTAAAAATCACTAAAGCTAGCTCACACAGGTAATAATCACTGGGTTAAAAACTTCCATACACGTTTCCCATATAAATAGCTTTGTCTGTGTGAGACTTCTTTAATTTATCTATTTTGTATGTTTATTTGGTTTTTGTGATATAATACTTATATTAGGTATCATCTTAAAAATATGACATAAATATTGAGTGTTTTTGCAACACAAAATTGATAAGTTAATAATGTTATTAAAAAACTGATAAGTAAGTTTTATATTGGAATCAATATATATATATTCTCATATAATAATAATTATTTTATTTCACAGTATACTCACTTCCATATTTGCCCTGAGCCATCTCTGCCTGGAGTCTAACAATTCTTTCTGTAATTTATCTTTAATTTTAAAAAAATCCATCGAAATAATTAGTTAATCGAGATATCATAAAGAAGGAGCCCCATCTAAAATGAATGAGAAAAAGAATTTTCATAATATTTTTTTTCGTAACTTTTTCCGATGTTTTAATATCTATTCTGCTATTCGGGGCGGATACAAATCCAACAAATCAAAGATCATAAATATTGGTCCAGCCATTTTTGAGTTAAAAATGGTGTAGCTAACCCGACTTTGTCTTATATATATATATATATATATATATATATATATATATATATAGATAGAAGATAGATGAAAACGGAATGAGATCAGCTATTGGATTTTAGTTACGGTTTGGGATTTGAAATTAATATTATTGGTTAGACATTATGGATTGATTTGAATAACCGATCACCTGAATTGTTTTTGGTGTTTGTTTATCATTAAAAATTTAATTCATTCATTAAAATTATTTACAATATACAGCTAACACATATAAACATTGAACGCTAAAACCGACAACTACTAAAATTTTAGCATTTGTGTTATAAGTCGTCAGTTATCCAGCGTTTACGTGTTCCACCTCATATGTACGTAGTTTTTCCTCCGGAAATCACTGCCATTCACTTCCGGTATCCGGTGTTTAATGGTGGATGTCGGCGCGTATGCGATGTTGTATATATATGTTTATGTAATGTACGATTAAACTGCAACAAGACTGGAAGTGGCCCAATGCATTTTCTGTGTATGGAAAACAAAGTTATTTATTTTATTTTGAATTTATTTCCAAGGTTTTAAATATATATATTTTGAAATATGACAGATACAAGCTAATGATTTATATGAATAAGAGTAAGAGTTGTCAGAATCCAACATATTGACTTGTTACCTAATACAACATGTCATAGAAACAAATAGTAAAAGAATAAACCGTAAAAAGAACAAAAAAATATAGGCAAGAAAAGTAGCAATACAACGGAAAAAGTGAATTAATGAAATATTAATGAATAATAATGTAATGAAACACAATATGTAACAATAAGAGTCAATAAAATAAATACATTATTAGATACCCATGTATATAATATAATTTAATCTAATATATAATAACTTATAAACATGCCATTTACCAAATACAAATGAATTAAAATTTCATTTAAAACTTTTAATCTTTGACATTTTCTTCACTTTTTGTGGCTTCTAACAAGCATAGTATCACCCAAGGGCGTGCAGTGAGACCAAGAAGCATGATTTTTTCCTAATCATATATTTTGAAAGGAAACCGAAATAAGAGATATATTTTACAATATTCCTATTATAACAAGTAACATATTATTCAGATTTTAATATTTCAAAATATTCTACCGGATAAATATTTAATTTCGATTTTTTCCATGTATATGTTTAAATAAAAGTCATGTTTCTTGTTATCACTGCACGCCCCTGGTATCACCGCCAACATTTAAAAAAATTAGTCAGAAAAAACACTTTATTGGTAAATTGCAATTTTTGAAATTAAATAAATGATATTTCAAACAAATAAGTTGAATTAATTTTAAAGATATAAAGAAGAAATCTATCCATCGAAAAAATATTTGACTAACATAAAGTAACTAGAATTCTTGCCGCAAAACTACGCTACGATTTACTCTATGTTAACCATTTAACATTACGATAAATTTGGGACTTACAAATGTCTTTGTATCAACTATCCTAATTTAGAATTTCTGTCAGTCCGTACTGTCTGGAATTACAACTTTAAATAATTAGCGCATGGCTCAAGTTACACGCAAGGGTCGTTATTAATTTTATTATTATGTTCCGTGATTTTTCACGGATTTACGGCTAATTTTGCATTATTCCGGATACGTTTTCAGATGGTAACCAAATATCTTTTCAAAAGATATATTTTTTCTGTTATTCTTTTTTCTTACTGATTGTTATTATCTAGCTACTGAATCAAGCTATATTTTCAGCTACTTTTCATTCTTATAGCTTGAAAGGATTTGGTGATATGTGCCATTATGTCAAAAGTGGTCCAATATAGGTTACTCTCCCCTACTATCATTTTCTAGTAATGTAATATCGATTTCTTTTTGCTCCCCATATTATAATTAATATGTTATTTTATTTTGTAGAATAGTATCGCTGTGGAAGGCGATGAATCTCAGTAGAAGACTTCGTTCTTCGGATCTGGAATGGGAACAATGGTCTCTGACGAAGGTAAGTAATTAATTAGTTAATATACACCATCACGCCATGTTCGGATGGGGGTAGGAAAATAGAATAGCATTCCACTCATTCCGGTACTGACCAGGGGCATGCACTCCATACAATGAATAAAGTTGTGCGAAAGTATAATTAATGGGAAATAAATTTTAATGAAATATTTCTGCGATAACACACGGTGTGTTAAATTTGTAACGTACAAATGACTTAACGCCCATATGTTAATTTGTTGACAGTAAAATTCATACGGCAGAATTTTAAATTTTCAAATAAAATTTTTCTTTCCCCTCATAAGAGTTTCCCAGTAGGTACGTACTCGGATACTAATCTCAATAATAATAATTTAGTTGTTTTTCTGTCTGCCTGACCGTAACTTTTTTATAAAAACTTTTTTTCTTCTTTTTTTCATTTTTTTATATATAAATAAATAAACACTTATTTTTTAGGAACCGACAATTTTTGTTAGGCTACAGCTAGAAGTAATAATATTAACACAGAATAACTTCTATAGGTAAACTTATAGCAGTAACAAAAGTCTGCTGAATTATTTTTATTATATTATTATATATTACATTATTTTTATATATTTATTTTATATATTACATTATTTTTCATCCCAGGTATAATAATACACCTAATTCGCCACAGTATGACTCAGCTCTATCACGTTATTAGTATAAGCAAAAAATCTTAAATGTAACATTTCATTTTGAGAGTCTCTAAATCTTCCAAAAATAATTCATCCATATCACTACAACACTGTAACTATAAATCTTTTGTTCCAAGTAATCTGGAATACTTAATCTCCAAATTATAGTGATAATTTTTTTTGAAGATCACTGTATTTTAGATATAGTTCTAACTGTATTATGATGAATTGTACAGATCAGCTGGCATATTTTGTTTTTCGAACATAACATACGGAGAAATATTAATGATCTAATATGCCTGAATAAAGTAACTCGTTTTTTCTTCTTTATAAAGATCAAAATGATTTTGTGGTGACATAATCAATATAATTAATAAAAATGTACTTTGTTATCACCATTCTCTCCCTCGGCTCTCTTACTTCCCGGTTCGCGCATATTCTAGTCAGGGTCATAGTTACGCTCGGTTGACAAATCAGTTGGAAATAAAGAAAGGATAAAACACCCATCCGCGTTTTACTCTACCTGTAAACAACCTCTGCATTCCCTGGCGGGAATATATAACATGTGTTTTGTTTTTTGGTTTTCTCAATTATTTAAAAAAATATTTTTAAATATTTAAAATTTAAATTCTTAAATATTATTTAAATTTTTATTTATTATTTAATAATTTAGAAAACCAAAAAAGACATAATTCATTTTGATATTTTGACATTTATAAAACACTCTGACGATGGAAAGGTTTTTCGAATAGGTTTTCCGGTAGGTGTAATTAATGAATATAAGTAGATTAAAACAAATAAAAAAATATTTTTTTTTAGAAAAAGTAGATTCGCCGTTACTTCGTGCAACGTCTGTAACTTTTTTATTCTATTTTTTTCCATATAGTATATTATATTATTATGTAAATTTTTTTTACCTATTTTTTTCTTTTTTTTACGTACATTTTTTATATAAATAAATAAAAACTTATTTCTTAGGAACCGTATAATTAACTAGCTGTTACTATCATTTTTGACGGGTAAAGCTAGTTAATTATAAAAATAATTCATTTGCATTGAATTTCCTATGCACCTGCAGAAGATTACCTAGTTTAGTTGGTTGAATTGAATTGGGGGGACGGGGGACGTAATAGGTGGACCACATATTTCTTTCCCCCTACTATCCGTACCAGCCCCGCCCAGCAACCACCTTCACTTTTCGCCCATTCCTCCCCCTCCCCCGCTCCCGATCAACCCACCCCATGTACTAGAAAAAATGTCTTCTAGTCTTAGGAGTTAGTATAGTAAGCAACGAAAACGTTTTAATTTTTTTTGTGTCATTGTGTGATCTAAACAACATTGTGTTTTATTCATAGTTAATTACAATGAACTGCCACAAAGTTAATCACAAAAATTTCGAAATATTATGTTTTATACTATTTATCCGCTTTTTCAAGTTTACTCAGCATTTTTCTTCCATTATTATTTTCTGTCAAATTCAATCAACAATTTTATTTTATCCATCTGTAATTTTTACTAGTTCAATTTTATGCTATTTTTATTAATTAAATAAAACGATATTTAGTTTTAAGCTACCTTATTACTACACATATCACATATGTGTGGTATCTCTGATTATATAACAATCTCTGATTAGATAGTCTAGATCTTGTCTCCATCTTGTTAGTACTTTTCATTTGTCCTTGCTTTTCTTTAAAATTGCTATAACTTTTATTCTCTTGTATTTTATGTTGTTCATGTTATGTAATATATTTTATTGGACTATGTCCGTTAATTTCAATAAATATGTAATCTCAACTAGTTTCGGTTGCACCCAACCTTCTTCCGGAAAATACAGTATAATATAGACTGATATAATTATAAATAGAATAGTTATTTACACAGAAGGTTAAGAAATTAAATAGAGAGAGAGACAGAATATCAAAGGGGAACAGAGTATCAGCAAGGATAGAAAAATAGGGGTAACATGAGAAAAAGAGGAACTTTAAAATCGAATTATTGGATAAATATATTTAAATATTTATATTTAGTATTTGACAACTATTTTTTTTTAAAATAGAGATGTGATCACGGAATTTGTGTCACATCAATATTCTTACTATTTTCAAAATAAGCTAAACACTTGTGCTATGAAAATAGGATTAATTTGCTTGTCTGGAGTGAGATTTGAACCTGCGATCTTTGGATCACGAGGCGAGAGTCCTAACCATAAGCTATTATTTATTGATCTATTTTTCTGAAATGTTCAAGCCAGTTAAATTTCAAATTAATTCAAGTCAGTTAGCTATTTACTTTTGTTTGACGTTTTCTTTAATTTATTTGCCAATTTCATGTTCACTCCGCTGTTTTTTACATCCATCCGACATTTTAAAGTCAGTTTCTTAGGAAACAAATGTCGGTATAAGACCGAATTATAAAACAAAAGTTATTAAAATAATTTTATTACTCTCTCTCTCTCATTCTCCGTTTCCGTCTCTGTCTGTTTTTGGACGCAGTTGACAGATCCTTTTTAATTAATGTAACTCTGTATCAATCTGCCTTTCTGTCGCCTTCCTTCTACAATATTCTTTAAGTAGCTGTCCAATTAGTACCAATTTATTTTAATGATTTTTAAAAATTTCCTTCGGCATGAGACTCAGCGGGATCAATATCATTCTAGATTAAAATTGAATTTGTACATTGTGAAATTGAATCGCGCTAAAATTGCCAAAATTAATTTTACAGAAATGTTATTAGGTTAGTAATTCATTAAAAAATATGGTATTTTGTAAATTTAAAATATACAGTTCGGAAACGTCTTCAAGTTCAAAGAAATATAACAACATTAAGATTAAAAATAAATATGATATTATAATATCAAATCTTCCACCATATAGGTATATAATATATATTCTAGTGGAATTAGTAAAAAGTAATTAGCTTTACACGTGTTTTTTGAAGTTATACTTCATTTGGCTCATTCAGGCTAATTTTTTTATGGTAACGGGAGTTGCGAACGCAGCATGTAGCGAACATGCAGCGGAAATGCTATACAAGAAGTAACGACGCCATATTGAATTCTTGCCAGATTCTGTTTACAAACGAGTTTACGAATGTTTCGATTGTTTTTTAAGAAAGTTTTTGTTTGTAACCATGCCCAAAATTATTAACAGTTATATTCGAGAAATTTAGGTATTTACTTACTTACTTATTTACTTACCATCACGCCGTTTCTCCCTGGGGGTAGGCAGAGATGATAGAGCACTATTCTCTTCTGTCCTGACATACTACTTTGGCCTCCTTCACATTCATACATCTTCGCATGCAAGCTCGACGGTTGTTGAGGCTTCTAACGGACCATCTTCCAGTATCTGGTTATTCTGGTCATGCCACGTCTTCCGCGGTCACCCTCTCTTTCTGGCGCCGCTGTCAACACTTGCATTATATATATTTTTTACAATTCTTTCTTCATTCATTCGCTCAATATGCCCAAACCACCTGAGCGACCCTTTTTTAATTCTATTAATTATGATCAGCTTTACATTCATTTTTGATCTATCATAAATGGATTCGAGAAATTATTTATTTCAAATAAATGTAAATGTAGACGTAAATGTCAGATATTCATTTTCAAAACAAAAAACACATTAAAAAAATAATTTTATTATTTGTTTTAATCTACTCATATATTTATTAATTACACCTACATGTTTCGGAAAAACCTTTCCATCATCAGGGTGTTTTATATATGTTAAAATATCAAAATGAATGATATCTTTTGTTTTGGTTTTCTAAATTATTTAAGAAATTATTTTTAAATATTATTGCTGAAGTTCTTGATTACACAAAATTATTGGATATTTTTTTAGAATTGGACTAGTAGTTAAATTTGATTGATTATTAAAAATATTTTGTTTACTTTTACATGCTTTCCATATTTCTAAGTAGGAAAAACTAGCTGTTCCCCGTCAGAAATGACGGTAATTTTACATGCTGGTTCCTAAAGAATAAGTACCTACTTTTCAAACATTTCTCAATAAGAGAATGATTTCAAATTAGTATTGGGTGTATTGTATAGCTTTGGAGCTAAGAAGAATACTTAAGTGTATCGTAGTATTTAACAAGTCTCAGCATATTGATTTGTCGTATCTTTGTATTCTTTAAAGAGAAGATCCGATGAACACCTAAAAAGTCAAAAATGTTCTCCGGTTTTCACGGCCGTTCAGAATCTTTTGCGTACAGTTTTCTGGGATATTCTGCCGTGTATCTCTGACATCTCTGGCTGTCGTTTCGGATCCCATTGTAGGGTCCATCATTAGGGCTGAAGTGTTGACAAAAATAACAATCCCATTATTTTTAGAATGGTTGATATTGTAATTTAATTTTTTTTTTAGTTATACCGTTTGATTGATCAATTGTTTTTATTAAGCACACCATTCATTTGACCATTAATATTATTTTCCATTTTTTTATTTCGTATAAAACTTATCAAATATCTAAAACATATATTTTGAAAATATTGTTATGAGACAGCAGAAACAGAAAGATTTATACATAATGGATGATTTTCCAGAACTCTGTACTTTTTACAGAATCATTACAAATTACTAAGGTTTAGAAGTCAGCCGATCATACACGAACGTTCACCACATGACATAACCTATATAAAGGGCGACATAGCCGCTACACGTAACACAGTTTATTGTGACATTTCGGCGATTCTATAGAAACAACACTAGCGAAAGCGGTGACTATTGTAAATTATAAGCGACTGGTGAAAATAGAAGTATCTATTGGGCATTCGGTAGTTAATAAGTGCGAACACAGATGTGCAAATATTCTTGAAATCTTAATAAAGTGTCCCACAGACAAGTGAAAGTGTCTCGATTGTGACAATTATTGCAAATTTCATAATAGAGATTTTAATCAGGTGTGTGTCCAGTGACATTGGTGATTAAATAAAACATTAATTAATTTCAATTGTTTCATTTGTCTCCCATCGCGATTCCGTAACAATATTTAGAAAAATAATTGAAAAATAATAAGTGATCCTTATATTTAAGAAAACACATTCTTATTGTGAAGTTGCAATTTCAGAACAAAGTTCTGTGAATTATTAAACAATTTTTATTAATCAATTAGAAAAGACATACAGAAATAATCAAATTAACGAAAAAAAATTTAAAATATTTTTTCGTTAATTTGTTTCACAAAGATCATTTCATTGTTTAAAATGATCTTTGTTTTCAACACTTTTGTATTGAAAATATCAACATGTTTCAGAGTCCACGGCCCTTGCGTCAGAATCAATCTCAGATTTCTAAACAAAATGCTTATGTAAATATACGGTACCTACCTATTGCGGCAAAATTCATTAATAAATAAATACACATACATTTTCTTTACTTGTATTTACTAATTAATAAAAATATAGATAGGTACTAGCTTTTAAATTTTGGTGTTACTTTCTGTCGCTGCTCAATTGATATTTTTAATTGTGAGATGTCAAATGTTGCACATCATATGCGGCTACCGTAAGGCTCGCTCGTTTTTTTTATAATTATATTACCTAATAATGTCACCACAAAATTATTTTGTACTTTTTGAAGAAGATATTTGGGAATGCTTTCTGTTTTAGGTTTTTATTGACAAGTACATATTTATGAATCCCTTATACTCCACATTCCCCTCACCCAACATACCATACTAACTAGACCAAGTGCATTTACAACTACTTTCTATAGATCTCATCTAAAATTGCAAAAGTCGTAAATGTATGTTAATTATTAATTTCACGGGCATAAATAAAGACGTCCATCAAAATTTGATATCAGAAATAATATAAACTTCATTAATATTATTTATGATCTCAGATTTTGTGCGGTGTAGATTTCCATGATTTAACCAATAAACTAGGTCACCCTGTATTGTAATACAAGCTTTACAACAAGTCATGTCCGAAATATTTTTGAATACAGCTTCTGCTTATGAATCCTTCCTTTCACCAGAATAATCTAAAGGCAGCACAAAATAAATTCCTACGAAAATTAATTATTTAGATACTGAGTAATTAATCCCTGCCAGTTTTTGAAGGTCTCGACTTGACGTTTTGAATTTTTATTAATTAAAATTTCGTCGAATTTTTGTTTCATGGTACCGCAAATCTTATCTAAGTAGTGAGATTTGTACTGGGTCTTAGATAGAATAAATATAAGAAAGATAAAAATACCCAGATTAGATTGATTTGACCAAATGCTGAGATCTAATGTGTCATCATATATTTTTTATCAAAACATAAGTATAAATGAAAAAAATGAAGATGAAAGTGATAACAATATATAGGGATGTAGAGAAAAAACTCTTAAAATTATATTTTTATTAAAAAAAGCAGACAATTGCGTTTTCGTAAAGAAAATGCTCTATATTTTTTTACTCCCTTTATATTAACTCGTGGCGTCTGCTTGCTTGCTTGCCGGCTTGCCGTCAAAAAAAATTTTGGATCAATTTTTGACCCTTTTCCCGTGATCCAATCGAGCTGAAACTTGGCAAGTAGACTCGTGGCGACGATCAAAAAGATCTATCAAATTTTCGTTAAAAAAAAAAATAATAATAGTTAATTCCGGATTTTTAGAAATTTTATTTCAAATTTTCAAATTTGAATCAATAGAAAAGTTTGATTAGCAACGGCGGCTCGATAACGTCACGGAATATTTTATAAATTTGAATTATTCCGTCGGTATTCGTAATAGATACTTCACTACGAATGTCGAAAATCTAAATTGACTGACAAATGTTTTTAGAATTAAATCTTCAAAGCATGAAGTGTCTTATCAAAGCTCAAAACATCTGACATTTTAGAAATATATTAAATTACTGTAAGTTTAGTGTTATGTTATATGTTTTAATTCGTCTTTAATTGTTGTTATATTTTACAATGAAAGGGAGTATAATAAAAACTTGGTTTTTTATGGGTTAGTTTTTTAACAAATTAAAAATATTTACTGTAAAATGTCCATAATTACTTAAAAAAAAAAAATAAATAAAAACGTCAATATTAAAAAAAAAACACATTACATATCTCAGAAACGTGTACCACTCTTGGATATAATATCTTTGTACAGGGTGTCGTTGATAGATTCCGGCTTGTATAATGAATCTAAAATGTCAAATATCAATTGTTATACAAATTCAAATAAAATGATAAAAACAAAAAATTACATTTTCAATTTTTGTTAGGTTTTTATCATTTTATTCGACGTGTATTAAAGCGAGTGAATTTTTCGTAATCCATATAAGTTACTGTGATGATACTTCAACTTTTTGCAATAACAAAAAACAAAGAAAAAAATGCAAACTTTGATATGTTGCATATCTCCATAACTATTTATATTAGTAATGATTACTGTTAAGTTTTTGCTACTAGCCATGAGACAACCTGTAATTAAGAAAAACATGTTACATGTCTCATACACATGTGTCATAATATCCCTGTATAGAATATGTAGGTACGCCAAAGAAGTGTAACTTCTCAAGTCACGCATCTACATTTTTTTTTAATTACTAGCTTTTTTATTTTTTTTTTATTTATTTACATGTTGGTTCCTAGGGAATAAGTATTTATTTATTTTATTATAAAAAAAAATTTTTGGCAAAAATAAATTTTTCGAAAAAAAAAATTACTTTAAAAAAATTACGGACGTTACACGAGTTTACGGGGACAGACATACAGACATACGGACAGACAACGAAATTATTGTAATTGGGATTGTCCTTTCTTCCGATTAGTCTAGAGTTGGTGTCGCTGAGGACGTAAGGCGTGTTGATGATTTCAGAGCACCTTGGGCCTGGTGTGCGTGACGCTGCTGCTGTGGAGCCCGCAGGCGCTGCTGTCCGCGTGGGTGGGCGCGGGCGGCTGCTGCTCCTGGCCGGGCTGGCTGCCGCGCGCCCCGCCCCCGGCCCTCGTGCTGCTCGCGCCGCTGGGCGCCGAGGTAATCTATTCCAACAATAAGTACACTCCAAACCCTCTCCAAAGACATGGCACTTAGGCGTGACGTCATTCGCTCTGATCGTTGCTTCAGTTAAAATGGCCGATTGCGGAAGTTCATACTTTTATTTAATCGAAAATCTTGTAAAAAAACTGCATAATTATTTAGAATCCTTTCAAAATATTTTCTTTTCTAAAGTCACTTAAATTCTTAAATACTGTCATAATGCCTATTCTCTACGTAACAATGTCGGTCACTAGCTCAAATAAGAAGCTAGGTGGCGCGGTCGAAACGCTGCCGATGGCGCCGTTTACACGCTAACAAAAAAATACTGCAATTTCGTGATAATTTCATTTGTTTTGAAAAAAATTTAAGCAAATTAAGTTAGTAAAATAGGTTATTTGGATTATCAGAATCGGTGAGCTCAATCACGTTTTAATGTGATCATGAATTATTAGTTTGCTATATTTAGATTCGCTTATTTATTTATTATACATTTATATAAATGTGTTTAAAATTGTTTTTTCTCTTCTGATTATACAATGATTGAAATGACATTGTTACATTAATAATTGTGAAAATGAACCTGCAGACAAACGTCTTTTAAGACGTTTTGTGGATGTAGTGGTAGGTACTTAAAAAATGTAAAGAAAATAAATAGATAATAAAAATAAAATAAATGTTTACATTTAAAAATTCTTTTGTAATATATTTTTCTGTTGTGACTTATTAATATACGTATAACTAATAACTAATTAATGTGCAGCTGAAATCCAAAAATAAAAAGTTCGTTATTTTTTACGGGTTTAATAGCAAGTCTGTAATATAATCGAAAATTTGCTCAGTATATAATCATCTGTCAAAAATTAAAATCAGTTTTGATTTGCCAATCGAGCGGAACTTTGTAGGTGTAATCATGGTGAACGTGAATTTTAATTAAATGAATTTTCCTATATTCCGCGAAGTTTTGCCTTCGACCTGGGCGACCACATCAAGTCAATTCTGAATTTGTATTAGAGAAAACTAATTGAAGCTTGTTAACTTAACATTTGCATGAAGAAATAACTTTACTTATTATTAACTCATTATTTTTTTAGCGAATTTTATTAATAATAATCATTTTTCAATTTAACATTTATTTAAAACGAATAAGCTCCGTATGATACGATTTTTTTTTCTCAAAGCATGTATGAAATATATATAAACTAGTCGCACACCCGTGAAAAATCACGGTACATAAAAAGGTTCATGAGTTTGCTAAGACCTAGTATATATACTTAATTTTGATGGTCCATGGAGAGGTGGTGGTAGCAATGCCATGAGGGTGCCGCGGTGGCATTTGCACGTCCTACTTCCAACCGTGTAAATTTTTTTTTAGCCATAAACATGAGCGAAATTACGGACGTTACAGGAAGTTACGGACAGACAGATAACGAAAGAACTCGTAGAACGTCGAATAATCCGGTGTGTCTGTCGAAGTACCAAAGATAACTCTATTGCATGAAAACTAAAATAGTGTTTCGGGGTTATAATTTTTTTGATGTTATGACAGTATATTTGTTCATATTTTTTTAAGGAAATACTTCAAGAGTAAATATATAATATAATAACATAATAAAATTGATTAAAAGCCTGTTTAGCTATGGGTTTTGCAAAATGATTTAATAAGTTTACGTTAAATATCGAGAGCAAATACGAAAATAGTGTACTGGGGCCTCTTAATATTATTTAATCTAGATGATTTTATTTTGTTCATAACAATAGGTAGAATGGGCGTTTTTCGACTAAAATAAAAATATTGCTCAAAAATGTTGCTCATATTTGACGTTGAGTTTCGTTGAGTTTAAAAATTTCTCAAACACCAACAAATATGGATTGCGGGCATTGGAATATGTTATACCCAAGTTGAAAAATAAATTACCTGGTTCCAAACGAAATAGTACACTCACTTCCAATTTAGAGGAGGTAATGAAAAGGTGGATTGTGTCTAATAATTTTTTTTTGCTATAATCTGGGATATTTTTTTTACTGAGACATCAGACAACTTTTATGTGAAGCCTTTTTAATTCTTTCACCCAATTTTTTACATTCTTTCTTTAGTACTTCAATTAGTTTATTAAAGAGGTATTTTTAAGATGTTATAAATTGTGTGCTAATTAGTGCGGATTTATCTGCAGACAAACATCTAGTAAGATGTTTGGTGGGTCTTTCTTATTATATTATTAAGTAATTAAAAAAATGTTATATAATAAAAAAAAAAAAATAAAACAATACTAAAGAAAAGGTCATCATGATGATAGCACTGATATATTAGGTATGTCAATTAATACCGAATTTCTTTTTGTTTTAGAAGTTAACGTTTTAGAAAATCAAAAATTCATCATTTAAAGTAAAGATTGACTATACCTAAAAATATTAAGTTATGAATCTAAATGTAGTGGAATTATGACGATTTAATATTAATGGAGAAATAAGCGATTGGTTTTATTTCTCCTATGTAGAAAAAAAAAGTTTTTAATACAATACTTCTAACACGCAATCCAGGCCAACTTAGTTGCATTTTTTTAAATTACGACCCCATTCTACGCCTTTTGTTTCATTTCTAGAATGACTTTTAAACACTACTTATTGCAACAACAGCGCTTCTCATAAGTGTCACAACTAGATGATGCCGCTGTGACATCGTAAAATAGTCCAGGGATGAACGGGGGAGTGAGGGATATAAAATATAAATCCTTTAATGGAAAAACGTGGGAGATAATACAGAAAACACAAACATAAAAAAGTTATAAAAATTCCGTCAGATGGAGCTTTTTAAGAATTGATCTTCAATATCCGTATCACAAAATTATAATTACGAACGATGTCATCAATATATCAAACTAATATTTCTTCACCCCCAATTATTTATATTTTATATTCTAAAAATATCACATTCATCATCATTGTGATGAATTTCTCTAAAATTTTAAGAAGAATATTACCAAAAAGTATAAAAACTATCTTTTATATGAAATTGTAAAACTGGAACACGAAAATTACAATTGTTCAAGATCATAATAATGCAATTAAATATTGAAACGCATTAAATTGTTTACTTTCCTTTTTATTTCACTTATTTCTCACTTTTTTAATATTTTGGTATAATTATTAACTATTTCCGTGTAATTCAAAGTAATGAATTAATTGGCTTAATATTTTGTTGTTTTTATACTGTTGTTTAACTTACAAATAATCTGTTTAATCACTTTACACAATAAACGTAAAATGGTTACACAAACCAGTCTTAAAGGCAGATCTTGTGCCCTGTGGATGCCAAACAATGACTTCCATAGATGCTTTACATAAATAGCCTCGTCTCTGTGAAACATTTGTAATTTATCTTAATTAATGATTATCTCTCTGCGGACAAAACTCAGTAAATGTGTTCTTATAAAAATATTATTAATATAACTTTTTTTATCGATAGATACAGTAAAACTAAAGGAATCCTTTGTGCGTTACAGGCCTCGACAATGGTGCCCTTCTTGTGCTACCTGGCCAGCGAGCCCCGCATCAGGACGGCCCTCCTGGGCCGTTGCAAGAAGGACTACGGCATCATCAGAGGTGGCAGGCGGTCTACGGGCTTTCGACTTATCTCCGACTAAGTACTTCATCAAGACACGCACACTGAAGACTCTTTTGCTTTTGTTATACTGTATCACCGATACATTTTCATATTGTGGTTGGACAGTCCAGAAAATTAGGAGCATAAAATAGAAATACCTTACGATCACGTATATTTCTTCCACACTATCTATCTATTTGTCTATAAAAATGGTGTAAATTTAAGAATACAAGAAAACATTATTATTTATTGTCTATATTAGAAAAACAGTAGGTGGGGGCGGACAGGGAGAAATTCGGGTGAGGCGTTGACTTTACCATTATATTCACAAGCAAACAAAAATTGATTCCGAATGAGCAATAAAACATTTTTTTCCCTAAAATATTATCGGAAATAAAATGATATCGGTGAAAAATAATTGAAATCTTTCGGATAACGTATAATTACCATCCACTTAATTCTAAAATTTTCCCTACATTCATATCGAATATAAAAAAAGAATATTTAAATTGCAAGAAAAAGAATTGTTTTTATTTTCATTTTTTTTCGTGAACCGGCAAACCATCGTGCTAGCATATTGTGAATTATAAAAGCCCCTGTCTACCCGTAAAACCAGGTTTCCTTCTGTAAATCACCTAAAATCATGAAAAATAAATCCGGGATTATTATAGACAGACGTTCAAAAATATTTTGATGAGGTCCCCAATGCTTATTTTTTACTATAATCTTTTGAACTAAATAACTACGATATTTAAGCAAAGAGTTTTATCTATAAATAGGGAAGGAAAGAAGATTGTCAATATCCATAATCTAGAACTTACCTATAATATTATGTAAATTTTTTCATATTTTCGCTGACAATATAAGAATTTTTCAGAAAAAAATGGCTTTTTGTTTGTACAACGTGATTATACATATAAATAACTGCGGCTCATTTCTATAGCCTTTAAGCCTGTGACAGCCCGTGACGCACAATAAACGTCATACAAATTTATCTTCATGCCCGTGACGCAAGGTATACGTCATTACCACCATTTTTAAGGTTGTGGTGACAAATAAGGTAAGTTATTTAATATTATCTTAGACATCTCAAGCTTAGATTGCAAAACAAAGGATATGTATAATAAAAAATAAAAAAATAAATACAAAACAGAATAACAATTTATCCAAATGATTTGTAAAGGGTTACCTATTGTATCGATCGATATGATAGTGTTATCATAATCCGAATCCCTATAACATACGGCATTTTGTTACGGACGCACATATTATAATACAACTTCTTTAGCTACAGATATATAGATAAAAATATCATTTTTGAGTCTGATGTTATTATCTGCTGTGTTTGGTTAAGAGAAATGTCGTCAAAACCATGAATTTTTCAAGAATTCGGAAATTATTTACCTCAAATTATGTAACAAATATATATTTTTATGATCAAGTTGGTGATATTACAGTTATTTAAATTTATGAAAAATCATATTAATATTTTAATAAACTACTTTTTAAAGTCTGGTACTGGGGAGTTGAATTATCTCTATAAGGCTGAGCTGTTAAAAGGTCAATAAGTACTCCCTTTCATTGGATCTCTGCCCTTGGATTTGTAATGAAGGTACATATATATATTTCAGAATTTATAAAAAATTAAAAAACTAATAATTCAGCTTTACAATATTGTTAATTTTTTAATATGATGAATTAGTGAATTACGTGGCTGAACAATAATATATTGGTAAAATAAGAACCACGTTCTTAATTATTGCATCTTGCGATCTTAACAATTTCAAATCGATTTGATTTATTTAATTAATAACAAATACATGACTATATTACATTAAATTCGTTCATGTAAGTACATTTAGTTAATATACATATAAGGTATTGTTCATCGCAGCGGTAGCACTGTATAACCTGCACAATCGGTAGGTTGTTGTTCCTGTATATTGGAATGTGAAACAATAGTGACACAGTCTATTACTACTAAATTAAAATTATCAGGAACATGCATATTTTTAGGATTATTGATTCACCGCGCAGAAATTGATAAAAATGCGTGTTCCTTCTAGTCTCTAAACCATTGTAGCCATGCATACCCTGGAGAGAGAAGATAATGTCCGTACTTCCTAACGTATAGATATCTCAGAAACTTCTTTTGTCGATCGATAAATCGATTTAATTTTCCGTTGACGATCTTTGTTTTTATTTGAGTATGAGTTTTTGCAACTCTCATATATCTTTACAGATATTCTCCAGTCGTGAACTCAAATTTTCTTGGATCCTCAATATTCTCGCTTCATATTCGTCGAGGTCTTCCCCGATGTCGTATTCCTTAGTATTGCTGATGCAGCGGTATACGTGGGTACCTTGTTCGTGTGAAATATAAATAATTATGGAGATACGCGACGTCAAAATTTGCATTTTAATTAAAATTTTTCCGACATATTTTAGACTTTTATGAGAGTAATTTATTTCCAATATTAATAATTCAATTCCGTTGATACAAGTCAAATAAATTGATTGTGTGACGTTTGCCCATTTGTAGAGGGTGTATTTTGGGGTGGAGTTTTTTTTTGAAGAAGTTTGAATCGAAAGTTTAAAAGAGAGGCTTTAAGAAAAGTTCTAAAAGCGATTTTACTTTAAGTTCATTTATTAAAAGTCTAATATATTATTTGAAATCTGCTTTTGCAAGCTCAAAGCTATGTTTAAAATTTATTTACGTGATTGAATTAAGTTTACGTTTAGTCTAACATATAATTTGGCCAGTAATTGTCTAGTGATAGTAATTTAGGACTCCTCGATGTGACGCGGTTACCCGGTACTTTTGGTAGCGTAGCAGAAGAAATGCCATTGTATTCATACGAGGCGAAACTAACCTAACATTATTAACGCGCAACATGAGCCGGACTCAAAACGACGATCGATTGAACAGACTAACAAAATCGCCTTTCATGGCGGCGCATTAGTCACTTCCTCGCATCCGGTAGCGGCGTCGCGAACATAAATATGTCTACGTAGATTTTTCGCCTAGAACGAAGCCGCCCGGTTACCGAGGTCTCATATTAGCACCTGTGGACGGATTCCACGGTTGAGCGCGGGGTCACGATTACGATGGAATATTCAGATAGATAAATACCACTTGCGAAATACCGCCTAGGGCGCTATGAGTATAACTTGGTATCCACATAATACAACCGACGGTACATAATAGGAACTTAGTGCTGATATTGCGCAACAACACGCAATATTTAATTTTATTGCGTAAATTTTTCTTTTTTTTTTAATGCAATAGTATACTGGATCTGCCGGTCATCCAGATTAGATAAATCACGGTCGATTAATACACGGTTATACTTATTAAACACACACGCAATACTCAAAATGCAAATTAACGGCTGGGTTCTCCAGAATACATACATACATACCTTGCTTACAACTGGCGCGATCGGTGGTCTTCGGCCTGATTTATCTGTTCATGGTATATAGTGGAAAGAGTAAACATATATTCACAACAACTAGGCGCAACAGAGGCTCAGGGCAAGCTTTGTCTGACATTATCGCAGCCCGAGATTCTAAGGGAATGGAAGATACAGATTTGTAAGTGAAATTTAAGAAGTGTCTAACCACTTCTGTTCTAACGTGGATTCTAGATGCCCCCCCCCCCTGTAGCGGGGAGGGGGATGCGGCCCCAGAGCATCGCCGCATCCGGTGGTTAACTCCTGTTTAGACATAACCTCCCACACTAAGCTGCAGACCAAGATCAAGCCGAGACTCTATTGCTCCTGCTGGAATCCCCCGAAGTCCTCGCTTCCCGGCGACAAACATATCAGGAAGAAATCCCGCGTCTGATATTAAGGTTTGTATATTATCCCGCGGGGCAGTCAAATTGACTGGTGTATAATGATGAGGATCTCACGTTGCGGCTACATGAGCCGGATTATTATGATGTTTACTGCCGATTAAAGGGCTGAATGAACTAACTGGGTGACTGGAAAAGACTCTCCCTTGAGCGCGTCAGTCAGAGCCATGTTAGCATCGCCAAATATAGTTGATGTGATTGATCCCACGGTGTAGTCTTTTTGACTAGAGATATTAAATGATGGTAAAACAGCATGATTATTACAGTTGATTGTGTAGTTCCTGATATGTTTCTCGCTGGCCGGGAAGAGAGAACCCCGAAGGTCTCTGTATACAGCAAGTTAGAAAAGGTGGTGACTGATGAGAATGATGGTGTTAGTAATGCCATCGCGCGCCTGAGTGCGGTCCCGATCATAAAAATTGATTGTTAAACTGCTAACAGATCTCGTTCATTAAAGCGGCCCCGAGCATAAGTATTGACTGTCGAACTGCTACCTGCATCTTATAATTTCTCGTTCATGAGGAACGTCATATCTCGTCCTTGAGTACGGAGTTATTACATTCACATACATTCATAACCAGAGCCCGAGCTCGTCGAGCCAAGGGGAGTGAAAGAACGTAGGGGCTTCTTCCCTCCGGCTGTGTTTGAGGCACGACGCTCTGGTCCGATTAGAAATGCTTCACCTTTGCTTGACTGAACACATTTTAACTGTGTGGAGGCTTTGCGCAATTCTACTTAGACCCACCCAGAGTGTCCCCGCAGTCCCGTTCATCCCCTGGACCGAGAACACGCCCCCCGTCATTTGATCCCAGTTACATACAACTATCTGTATCGCGAGTGTATCCCTTTCTTCAATCCCCTTCATTTGCTTCTCATAGTTGCTCGTCCATGCGGAACGCCCTGTCTCGTACGTTGATGAGGTCCCAAACGAAGGTTTTGATTGAGGTACGGCTACCTGAGTCTTTTAGCTGACATTCGTGAACATTCATATCCGGAATTCGAGCTCGTCGGGCCAAGGGGAGTGAAAGAACGTAGGGGCTTCTTCCCTCCGGCTGTGTTTGAGGCACGACGCTCTGGTCCGATTCGAAATGCTTCACCTTTGCTTGACTGAACACATTTTAACTGTGTGGAGGCTTTGCGCAATTCTACTTAGACCCACCCAGAGTGTCTCCGCAGTCCCGTTCATCCCCTGGACCGAGAACACGCACCCCGTCATTTGATCCCAGTTACATACAACTATCTGTATCCCGAGTGTATCTCTTTCTTCAATCCCCTTCATTATTCCATTTATACAACAATCACGTGACTAACCTCGAGAGTCTAGCACCGGTAATAAGATCTCATTATGGTACGTTGGAAGTTAATATTGCATAACCGGACGAAATGCCTATTTCCCGCGATCATATTCAATTTGTAAAACGCAATAATATGTATTTATATATGTTAGTAAAACGTTTGAAATGCAGAATGCCCGTATGATGACCTCGCTTCTATCCTAAAGATAATTAAGATATAATCCCGACGTTACGTCCCGACATCAGTACTAATTTGTTTCCGCGTCCGTTACCGTCGAACTCTGAACCCACGTAATGAAATGAATAGTGACCATGAGACAATGACAAATTATATAGCACGCACATTCCATTTGATACACATAAGAAAACATCAGGAATAAATAATATCAAAGGTTCTTATCTTAGTTCTGTAGTTGGTCTGCTTCTGAGATGGCATCCTGATCCGAAGTAATATAACTCTCCAAAATTGAGCAATTACCCGCGCCTGTGTAGCCCTTCATTTCCCTTGTATATATATTTTAATATCAGCGCCTGTAAAACTGTATTAGATCCTAGAAACAAGAAAACTATTCCCTCTACGCCGAGCACATACAGAACATAAACCCCTTCAATCTAGTTCATCCACGGTTATGCAAAAAGGCGAAAGAATAGTAATAGTAAAAGGTCCTAAACTGACAGAAGTTGAAGTTCTCTGCAAACTGCCCATATCTTCTAGTGGCGCCTGTGTATTCCAATAACAACTTTCCAGTCATGTATTTAACATAACGTCCTCCTTGTGTGTATGTGTGCTGCAATATCTGTCATCCAGTTAGTGATTCCCAAAATAGTGTTTTCCTTGTATATATATATATATTTCAATATCAGCACCTG
>JADDOH010008798.1:0-59386 GCA_016648135.1 Agrypnia vestita
TTAGTGGTCAGAGCACCGGCCCCGGAAAGGAGGTGACCTGGGTTCGAATCCCAGTAGTAACCTAATATTTTTTCGTGAATTAGATTTTTCTGTATGTCTTTCTAATTGATTAATTAATTTGGTTATTAAATATTTCACAGAACTTTGTTCTGAAAAATTACAACTTCACAAATATGAATGTGTTCTTGAATATATAATATCTGTTGTATAAATGTATGTCCAAATAAAAATGAATTATTCAATTAATCATGGCGTCCATCTAGCGGTGGCATTGCAAAGTAATTTCAACTACCGTATCAAAAAAGTGGATTGCTCTATGGACAAAAAAAAAAAAAATAAATAAAAAAAAAAATTAATCAATTAATAAAAATAAGAACTACATATAAGGTCGATATATTCACGGAAACATAGAGGGTTGCTATAGCTTAGTGGTCAGAGCACCGGCCCCGGAAAGGAGGTGACCTGGGTTCGAATCCCAGTAGTAACCTAATATTTTTTCGTGAATTAGATTTTTCTGTATGTCTTTCTAATTGATTAATTAATTTGGTTATTAAATATTTTCACAGAACTTTGTTCTGAAAAAATTACAACTTCACAAATATGAATGTGTTCTTGAATATATAATATCTGTTGTATAAATGTATGTCCAAATAAAAATGAATTATTCAATTAATCATGGCGTCCATCTAGCGGTGGCATTGCAAAGTAATTTCAACTACCGTATCAAAAAAGTGGATTGCTCTATGGACAAAAATAAAAATTAATCAATTAATAAAAATAAGAACTACATATAAGGTCGATATATTCACGGAAACATAGAGGGTTGCTATAGCTTAGTGGTCAGAGCACCGGCCCCGGAAAGGAGGTGACCTGGGTTCGAATCCCAGTAGTAACCTAATATTTTTTCGTGAATTAGATTTTTCTGTATGTCTTTCTAATTGATTAACCAATTTTATGTATTTAGTACAATGCCACTTTCATGTTAAGTCCACGTATACTTACTCGTGTTTTCAATTTTTATATTATTCATGTGTTTTTTTGTATTATATTTTTACTCTTTTATGTTTTCAAATCTTTCAATCATTTATGTGTTTTGTTTTATTAAATCTCCACTCTTCCATATGTTATGTTTTCAAATGCTTCTATTATTCGCGAGTTTTATTGTATGATATCTCTACTCTTTTATGTTTTCAAATTTTTCTATTATTAATGTGTTCTATATCGTATTATATTACTTTTATATCTTATTTTTTGTCTATTTCTAAACAGATTTATAATTCTATTTCTATAATTTACACACGTGTATTGTTGTGTTATAGACGTACCACTATAACTAGGCGTGCGAGGGAGGGCGTTGCTGTCGCGTAACAGAAGTTGTCAGGGTGTAAATTTATTACACAATACATAATGTACAGAATGTCCGGTGACCGGTGTCGTATTAAATACAGAAATTTGGTCGGGCAGCACTAAAGAAACCATGCAGTAATGGCGGCCGTTCTACCTGTCAAACTATCAGACGGTAATATCGGTCCATTATTCGCTTTTTCAGCTTCGCAAAACTTTAATACTTCATTGGCAATTGTTCTTGCACCATCCCGGACTGTTTGGGATGTTTTGGACATAATAATTCAGTGTATATTGGTAATCAAGATGACACAGCTCGCGCTCAAAGACGAGAATGAACTGAATGACAGGGCGAGGGGTTACCGCCGGATGCGCGCGGGGCGGGTTTTAGTTCAAAATTCGCCGCACGCCAGGTTACGTTGGGCAAGCAATAGTATTATGTATAAATACATTGTATGTAAAAGGCTATTTAGCCGTGTATATTAAATGAATGAATTTTACTGGAAAGAACTGAAGCTCGAAGTAACGCCCCCGTAAACGGGTAGAAATATTCTCTCCCCTATTTTTCAGCACCTACCCAATCTGGACTGCAAGCACTGCCTCACGTTCGCCGCTTAGTCCGTCCCCCGCGCCAGATATCAGATCTAATCAATCTACGTGTGCTCCCAACTGGGTACAAAGTAACTGGATACCTCTCTCAAATAAGGGATGCAATCTCCGTCGACCGATCTTACGGTACAAGTCACGTTGGAGGAATGAAAAGACGGGTGGTCAAAAGATAACTTGTAACGCCTTTAGAGTTCCGGTCGAAGAGAAATACGATTTTTAAATAATGGAATCCCCAATAATAATAATAATTTAGAATGTCCGTAGATAATCTCATTCCGTTTTCAAAATTATTACGATTACAAAAATGTTTTCATTTTATTGAAAATTAAAACCAATAAGTGCATCCATTGCTAAATCATGATTTGATTTGTTCATGATACATGATTCTTTACGTAATGTCACAATATTTGTCACTTACGCTACAAATACTACACAAATAATGATGAGGTGTATAAAATTGTGTACAAAAAAAAGTTTAATTTTCTACATAACAATGTCCGTCAAATAATAACGAGGTATAAGAACACATATGGAAATAAAAGCACATGTTTTTTAAGTTCTACATTTTTAATTTTCTTTGACGCGTTTCGCCTTATGAGGGCATTATCAATCTAAATATTTTACATTCTTTTACCTCAAAACATTACAACTTTTATTTATATGAAAAGTATTGAAAGGGGATGCTATATAATTTTAAGAATTAATGATGGTTTTTTTGTATTTCTGCACGATTCTAAGAATTAATTCGGTTCAAACACTAACCGAAGGTAACACGTGTAAGGAAGAGGATAGATTTTCAATTTGAAATAAATGTGATATTCTTGGTAACATTTTATGTTTGTGCACTAATGATAATTTTCAAATGCGGGGATTCCCAACAGCATTATTCTGGTATAAGAAGCAAAAAAAAACATAATTCTCTATTTAATAATGTCCATTGCTAATGTTGTCAAGACGCTAAACTATTGTAGATATGCTGTTCTTACAGACTTAACTGTACGTCATTTTTGACGGGTTAGTTGTTTGATAATTTACCGCACTTTTCGATGAAAATTAATTTATAAACCAAAGGTAGACCAAATTAACAAATTTACAAAACACAAAAACAATATCAAAAGAACAACACTATATTTACTTTATACCCTCTTCTGATGGACCAATCACGAAGTATGTTGCAGAAGGGAATGAAAAGCTAGAAAAAAATATGAGAAGTAAAATAAAAGCCAGACTGAATACGGAAACCTTATGTATATATATATATATACCATTACACACTTTTTAAATCTGTTTGGGGAACCAAACAGCTTATTGGTACTAAGTTAAATAATAACAATATGAGAAAAATAAAATAACTACGCCAGTTACATGATTCCTCAAATCACCATGATCTAGAGACACTGAAGGCGATGACCGATAACAAAGAAGGCTTTCCGTGAGAGGTAACCAGCGAAGCTGCCGTGCCATGAGTTGAATTTCCACTATCAGATCGACCGGACCTCCGCCACGCTCCCATACTTCTTTGGTCGTGTACCTCTTGTGTTGTGTATCATTTTCACTTACTCCCGAAGCTTCTCTCCAGGCAGAAATAAATATCTGCACAAAAACTCTCACTTTTATTCTACGACGACTTATATTCCCAGATATACAAGATTAACAAAGTGAAATTAAAAAAGTAAATTAAAATTTGACAGTTTAATAAATTCCAGAGGGGCGGGAGGCGGGAGGGAGTAGTGTAGGGAAGATGGGGTGAGGATGAGAATGGAATAAAATCGGTACCAGTAATTAGAAAAATGAAGATATTACGGTTTACATATATGATTAAGTTTGATTGCAGTGATGTTGGTGTTAAAGAAAAGAAGTGTGATCGATTCATCATAATATAATTCTTTAATTGGGTGAGAAAAAAATGTGCGTCGAAAACCTTACACTTATGCTCTACATTGTCCATGGGTACATGGGTGAAATGCTGCTGAATCGTTTCTATATTTTTGTAAAAGAGGAGAGCACAATAACTCTCTCTCTCTCTCTCTCTCTCTCTCTCTCTCTCTCTCTCTCTCTCTCTCTCTCTCTCTCTCTCTCTCTCTCTCTCTCTCTCTCTCTCTCTCTCTTCCATTAGTCTGGACACTGGACACTTTTTTTCCGTCTTCCGAGAAAATATGAAACAGTTATTGACGAATGATATCTCTATACTTTTAAAATGGAACAATATTCAATATTCATTTTAATGTATCTATATATGATATTCTTCAGAATTATTTTTCATTTAACATATACACTAGAATACGCCTGAAAATTATTATTTTCATTTGATTAATTATTTTTATAAATCGTTATATATTAAAGAGTTAAGGTTGTTATTACGGTCGTTAGACATATTTAACTGTAAATAGTTGCGGATATTTTATACGAACCGTATGTTTTTCCGAGAAACGATTCTCGACGTTTCGTTGAATGCTTATTCGACGTCATCAGGAGGACGACCTTTACCCGCGGAGGTAGAGGGCGGACTGATTACTGCTTTCGTGGGCGCAAATTATATGCACTTTCTTGTGGAGTGTTCACTTCTTCTACGATAGAGGTCGCCAGTGTGCAATATGTACTAGTTACGTCGGCGGACTTTACTGCGACGTCTCTCATCAATGTCGTAAGAACAGGGCGCCAAATACTTTATAGTTTTTAACTGTCATCTCTATGGAAATTGGGATGTTTGTATATTTCAATGGAGTCCCTCACTAATCTGGGTATAAGGTGCGGTTCTGTTGATAAGATTTTTGTCTTGTAAAATCTGATAACGTGACAGAGATTCCCTTTGGATGCATGTTCACAGATTGCCGATATATTGGAGTTGTTGTTTTTAATTGCTCCAATATGTTCCTTCAATCGTGTAACGATATTGCGTTTGGTTTGTCCTATGTAGATCTGTAGATATGTAGATAGCTGTTATATATTGTTAATAATATTTTTATATATATGTATGTTCTGAGAACACATTTGGATTTTGTTCAGAGATGGATAAATATTCAATGCTAATTTAATTAATATTTTAATAATGTTGCTTTCAATTAAGCAGACTTCTGTAGGTAACTTTTGTTAAATTTCTAGTCTAATGGCCAATATCCACAAATTGAGATATTTTTTGAGTTCACCTTTCGAGTAATGTTTCACATTATTTATAAACATGTTGCAAGCTTTGGATGTCAGAAAATCTCGGGAAGATTGATGAAAACATTTTCTCACTGTAGGTGTTTTTATTATTTTTCTCTCGAGATATTTACGAGTATGTGAAGGGTGCTGATGAAGAAGCTCTTTGTTACGATAAAAATAGTAGATTAATGTTTTACTATACAACTTCCGTACATCAAGAAGCTGGAAGAAATATATCTAAATAAGGTACAAGAATGTATATCTTAATTTGTGCCGCGTTTCCACTAACTCCGTATAAATTTCCATTTGATGCTTGGTCATGAAAATCGGGTTAATAGCGCTTTTGCATGTTTTATACATTCGAGGGTAAACTCGTCAATACATGCATATCCCTCTTCAATTGAGAAATTTCCAACTTTTTTCAATGAATGGAAATCAAAATTTGATGAAAATTCATCTCAATTACATTAAATACTTTTTTACGAAAAAACTTTTTTCAAAAATTTTTCCGAATTTTTTTCCGAATTTTTTTTCTTGCGATTTCGATTTTTTACGATTTTTTTTCGATTTTTTTTTAATGTAATAAATAAATACTTATTCCTTAGGAACCGACATGTACAAGTATCGTCATTTTTGACGAGTTATAGACTAGTTAATTTAAAATATTAATCAGAGTTAATAATACTATATCATTTTATTTTACTTGTTTTGAAACGAATGACTTTTTCGTAATCAATATAAGTTACCGTAATGATAGTTCAACGTTTTGTAAAAAATAAGTCAGAAATATTATGCCAACTTTGATATTGCATAACTCCATAACTATTTATATTAATTAGGTCATGACCGCTTGAACATTTTCAACTCATAATGAAAACAGGAATGTAGTTCTGCGAGGTTATTTATGTTTTCTTGTAAAGAATATTCCTTTAAAAAACTCCAATCAAAAATATGTATATGTCATTGCCAATGGCGAAATCTGTACTAGTTTATGGAAAGCACAACATTTTCAGAGACAGGTGGCAGCAGTAAAGATACAACACACATATGGAACGAAGTATGCAGCTTAAACATATATATGTCGCAGCCATCTCTTTAAATTAGCCAGGTAATTGAACGCCTAGGCCTAAATTACCTATCGGCCTAGGCATCTAATGGGAGGCCTAGGCCGATAGTTAATTGAACTAGAATCACTCAACGTTTAACAACTTGGCGTATTGAAGTCAGCCCTTTGAAGATGACTGACAGCCAAGTGATTCAAATTTATTCAAACGTAACCTAACCTAACCTAACCTAACCTAACCTAACCTAACCTAACCTAACCTGACCTTACCAAACCAAACATCACAAATTCATCAATATCCAATTGAACTAAATGACTACACGACGTTCAGCCACCTGGTTAAACGTCTCGCTCAATGACTTGGCTAGTTGTCCTTCAGCCATTTAATTGGATGCCGGCGTTTAATGAACGCCCTAGGCATCCAATTACCTGGCTCATTTAACCAAATGGCTGCGACATATATACAACTTCCAAAAAAAACATCCAAAAAGACTTCCATACCTAATTTCCCATATTGAAAAAACTAGCTTCGTCTCTACGAGACATCCATAATATATCTTGATTTAAAAACCTATTAAATATTACTGAGTACAAAAATAAAATATAATATAAAAAGTTTAAAAAATTATGTTTGTTCAGATATTTTAAGAATACAAAAAACAGTACAATGAGCATATAAATAAATTAAAATCTGTTTTCTGTAGTTGGATACCTGTGCAAACGCAGTTGACAATATTATCAATAATATCTTCGCGAAAAAGTTTGTGTCAGTGTCCACACTGACTACCAAAAAATGGATGCCAAATACATTTTAATATCACTAAGTACAACACACTTACAATCTTAATGTTTTCGGGAAGAAACTTAAATAGCAAAGGAGCCTTATAAAAAACCTTATTTTTCCAAATGTTGTCTTGGCATTTATCGGCTGATACATTAGGAAAGCACATATTCTCGTATTACGAATTTGCTGAGTTCCTTTGGCAATAACTTTGTTTTTATAATTTTGTACAGAGTCTTAATAATGAAAATCTGCTTGACCAGCATAATTTTATCTTGTGATAATTATAAAAAACTTTTTTTAATTTTTACGAATTTTGTGCAGTAATTAAAGGCTCTAGAATGTTATTTTTTGCAAATCTTGCCTTTCATACTTATTTAACACCTCACGCTTGTATACATTGCGACATAGAGTAGCTTGTTGGTCTTGTGATTGGTAATCAAAATCGAAAAAGTTAGTCCTAATTTCATAGCACAAGCGTTTAGCTTAGTTTGAAGATAGTAAGAATATCGATGTCACACGTATTCCGTGTTGGCATCTCATCGAAGCTATAATATATTGTTTGACTGCTGGAAGATCTCAAAAAGCATTAATTAATATGGTTTTGCTTATCTGGTTGGAATATTTTTGGCCTTGTGATGCTCCAAAATTAGCTTCAAATTTTATCTGAGGAGCTGTATAAATAAAATAATTCATTTCTGAGAAATCTTTTTCCCGAAATAAAAATAATACGTACACAAATGTAGACATAATTTATGTAACAGGGAAGTCTTGAAAGTTTTCGTCTGCCATTGACAGACGAAAAAAGTTATTTTCGAAAAACAAAATAATTTGATAATGTCACGTCAGTTAATCAAGCGAAATGAGACAGCCGTCGTCGTTAAATAAGATTTAAAAGTCTCAAATCTCGTTATTATGGAAAGTGACTGGTACCCACATTTCTAGAAATATTATTTTAGGCTGTACAAGAATAATTTAATTATTGTATAATTATATTAGTCTCATATATTAAAAAATGATGTCATATATATCACCTGGTTCTTATTCTAAGCCTATTATCACTGATAAGATTCCATACCCCCTTTTACACCCCTCTACGTTCACTCACAATCTTCTTCTTTCTTTCATTCATGCAAACCGCCCTTTAGTCCAGTCAACTCACTGTGTCCATCACTCACCATTCTTTATAAAATCGTTACTATTAAGAGATTAGATATATGTTGATTTAGACACAGAGTGGAATCTATCAAAAAAAAACCAATCAAACACGAAATTCTACTAAAGGGCTAGTTGCTCTGTAGGTAAGTTAGTGCATGCTTGTCTCTGACAAGATTAACACGTATGTTATAGATATTAGTGAAAGTTTAACAATACTGTGGTTGTGGTGTGTAGTGTTGTGAACATAGTAGTGTAGTGTTGGTCCGAAGAGACGGGTACGTCTCGAAGCCGGTAGAACTTAAATCTAGTGGCGGTTTTTACTAATTTAACTAACACTCTGTTATAATTTATTACACTTAGATTTTTCTAAACAATCTAACGTGGTGTATGAATATTATATTTTTTTTTTTCATGATAAAGTGTTCTTTTTTATTTAAATAGATTTATTTCTATGATTTTGGCCAATAAAATAAACCCACGATTTGTTACCCTGTCTGGTACACTAATTTTTTCATTTCATTGTATAGTTACGCATTCTAAGTTTGGAAAGCAGAAACAAATATATATAAATGATTTACTACATTCTAGAAGGCGAGGGATGAGAGCCACCCTTTCGTTCATGTAATATAAACAAACACGTTTTAATTATTTCAAAGCGGGGAAGTAATTTTCTATGGAACACTCACAGCTTTTGCCAAAGGAAAATTAACTTTAGCACAGCGAGATAATCCCACAAAGATTATTTGATTATTTCCTGAAGATATATTCCCGCCCGATACAGACGAAACTTTTGTTTCTACGAGTATGTGGTTAAGGCTTCAAAATAGTTAAAATCCAATATAGCATTTATCATGTGTAATCGTGTGTATCTTACTTTATTAATTTTATCACTGATATTCCTTCCTTCCTGGGTTTCAATCCGTGGGATTGGTTTGCAGCAAAGCACACCTCCTTCTCCGTTCTGCTCGGTCTCCGGCGATCCTCTTCAGCTCTGTGTAGAAGGCACACTTCATATCTTGGCACACTTGCTCAAGATATTCACGGCGAAGACGCCCTCTGGCAATCTTTCCCTCTACCGTTCCCTCCGGTATAGTTTTGAGCAGATTTTCATGGCGTAAAATATGCCCCATCCATTTTGCACGCCTTTTCGAGATGGTATTCATCGTGTGCCTGGTTTCATCGATCCTGCTGAGAACCTCTTTATTCGTAATGTGGTCTCTTCAGGTCTGTAGGTCCACATCTCGATGGCTTCTAATCGTTTTTTTCCCTCTCGCCAATGCACCATGTATCATATTTATACAGCAAAATACTCCACACATAAGTTTTTATTTTATATTATTGGATTCGAAAATCTTTGATTTTTTGTTAAACGCAAGTTTTGCTTGGTGGATGCGACTGTCAACCTCTCTTTTTGTACAGCCATCCCATGTGATTTTACTCCCAAGAAAGACAAACTCTTTTGCGTTCTTAATTGCAATTCCTGAAATTAGTATATTCGTTTATCAATCAAAGGCAAATCAATTAGGCTCAAGTAGAATAAGGTGCGTATACAAAAAAATGATCTGACTAACAAATGAAGCCGTTCCCCACGTGGGTATTATAGGTTAGTTGCATCCAACGTTCTAGATAAACGGCAGTATTCCGAAATTTTTAATATTGGAGTCTTAAGATGGCTATTCCAGCACTTAATATACGAGAATAATAATAGAAAATAAACGAGACGTTGGTATAAGTCGGTTCGTTGTTCATCGTGCTCAAATAAGGCGATTTGTATATTTTCACATATCTCTCTCAAAGTAAATACCTTTATTTGCGGTGTCCAATGTTTCCAATGCCTCTAGAAAAGGGATTGATTTCTCCGGTGCCTTCTTATCCAGGCGGTCTGGTCCAACTGAGCTTCAAACAGATTACCGAAGTACCTATCGCAAGCGTAACCTCACAGTTGTCATGTTTCGACTAAAATTACATAAAGTAAATACTAAAGCTGTATTTAAAGTTGAAATAAAAAAGATTATCTAATATGCACTTATTAATCCTAATATAGATAATTTCAGCAAACGACATAACTACAAAGGAAATAGATAGTCGAATAGGAAATGCGTGGAAGCAATATTGGAATCTAAAGGACATCACGAAGAACAGAGATATGAGCATAGACATCAAAAGGAAACTCTTCGATACCTGCATTCTGCCTGTCCTAACTTACGGCTTTCAAACCTGGGCGATCACTAAAGCCTACAAAAGAAAGCTAGAATAGCTAGTATGTTGGGGAAAAAACTATCAGATAGAATAATGAATTCAATAATTAAAGAACAAACAAAAACTAAGAATGTTAAAGTATCCATCAGAAGGTTTAAATGGAAATGGACTGGACATACAATCAGGGGATGAGAGAAATGGTCAAAAACAATAAATTATTGGTTCACAAGAGACAAAAAAGGAAAGCAGGATATATCTAATCTCTAAATAGTAACGATTTTCTAAATAATGGTGAGTGATGGACACAAGACATGGAGGCAGGCCTTCTAGAAGATGGGTGGATGAGATCAAAGCAACAGCAGGTGGCGCGTGGACCAGAATAGCAAAAGATAGGGAGGAATGGAGGAAATTGGAGGAGGCCTTTACCAAAAGGCATACAGACGGAACTGCCATGAACTACCATTTGTCACAACCAAATCTTAAATGTTAATGTCTGAATAAAGACTATTATTATTATTAATATTAATTTCTTATCCCACAGCGCCCAGATGTAAAATTATGACAAAATTGTCGTTGTCGCTCGTTGGACTCGTGTTTATATTTTGATTTTTGACGGATAATCGTCATGTATGCTTTTTCCCTCTCTCTCTCAAGTAGAAACTGAAAGAAACAAATACCGACTCTACCTATGTCTCGTTTATTTTATTTTTTTATTCCCATCTATTTATTGATGGGATAACAATCTTAAGATCAATATTGCTTTTTTCAGAATACTGCCAAATGATCACTTTTATTAACCCTTTTTTGTTAAAAATATCTGTAAAAATGATTTAATTCAATTAGTTTCAATAAATATTAAAGTACGTCGGTCCAAATTACTTCACAACACGAACTGGAAAATTGTAAATTCCATTAAAACGACCTTTGAAAATTAATTAAGATTTTCGTCCTTTTTTCTATTCGGGGAGAAATTGAAATGAATTAAGTCACTTTAAAATAAAGACCGGTGAAAAGTAGGCGTCTACCTGAATTGAATTTTTAGAAGGTATCTCTTATATAAATTACAATTAGATATTCAATTACAATTAAGAAAGACTCGATGAATTCGTACTTTTGGCTTTACTCAGAAAAGTCAAAACGCATGGTTGATTTATCACTACAAAAGACTTAATTAAAAGCAGTTTATCTCAATTATTTATCGTACGAATTATATTTGTTATCATCATCCAAGTTGATACTTCGTGACTGATAATCGAGATCTTCACATGACCTCCCGCCTTCTTTATTATTTTCCTTCATCGTCATCAGAAAAATCCCTGTAGCTTTTTAAACTCGGTCGGTAAAACGAGTGAGGGTTCTTTCTCTTCCTCTTCGACCTTTGACACAACAAGCTTCTCCAGACTATCTTTCCTTCTAGCAGGATTTCCAAAAAAAATGGTGGATTCATTTCTTACAAGTGGTTATATCACATATATATTCTCTTTCAAAATAAACACGATTTGATAAATCTCACATATTTATTATTTAGAACCTTGCGGAAAACAAAGGCGCCATCTCTCATCTTCCCCTTTTCTCCAATCCCTCCCCCAGATATTGACATACCTAATGCTCTACAAATCAAATTTAATACTATTAATTCTAAATTATAAAACACTCTCCATCCCACAATTCCTCCCCTCCCCTTTCCCCTCGCTAATTAAAAGGAATCCAATTCAATAATTATTTTTTATTGAGAAGTCAAGTTTATTGTAGCCAGATTGGGGCCGATAGAGGGATTACTGCCTGTCTCGACACAGATTTCTCTAGTGAGAATATATAGTCCATAGTCCAATCAAAATTTGTATAAATTTAATATAGAAATAAATAAATAATTAATATACATTGATTTTTTATGCTTTTAATTAATAGAGCTGTTACTGTACTTTAGTGCTCTAAATTAATTTCGTATTAATTTTTTTCCTTCATGCTTTTCTTGACACAGAAATTGTAAAATTTTCTTTTTTTGCAAAAATTGTTTTCTCTTTCTTTATAAATAGTCATTTTCAATAATTTAAGCGCCATGGCATTTAAGTCAACTTAAGAAATGTTGTTGAACATGTAGGTAAATGAGGGATCATTTTTATTGAAAATTTTTCTATATATCTAATAGAATATCTTGATCATTATAATATTATCTACTACTAGGTTTTGTTCCAAAAATAAAATATTATACAAATAATATTATTATTAAATAAAATCGTACAGAATAGAACCAAGAATTTTCAAGTTGCATTTTAGACATTGCATCTGATAAAAATATATATAGTCATTCCCCACCACTCTTCCGGACGTTCCATCTACCTTCTGCCTGGATTTAACGGAAACAATATTGTTTAGAAGTTTTGCGAAACAATGACACCTACCCCCACAAACTTCTTTTAAATTTTATATTTTACCCGGGCAACGCCGGGTACGGATCGCTTTTAGTATCTTAAAGTTAGTGCTCTATTATCATTATAGTCAGTGACTATCATATCATATCAAGGATAGTTTCTACTTTTGGCGGAAAATCTCTTGTTTTTTATATCTAGTAGGAAATAACTTGCATGTGAAAAGGTTCTTAGAATCAATATATATCAATATATAAAGAAACCCGTGTTTCCCTACCCGCCAAGTTTTCTCCACAACCAGCCACAACCACCCACCGGTGCTTATGGTGGTGGTTAGCCCTTGGTGTCACATCGAAAATATGATAGTTTGGTGGGGGTGGCTGTGCGTGGGTGGGAGTGGGTGAAGAAAATGTGCTTTCTAGCACATTGTTTTGTTGTGGGAAGGCCGCAAATGCTTCAGATTGTTTCAAAATAGGCGCACCTGTGTACTGTATCGGTGAGTCTAGAAGGTTCCAGAAAAACCCGCTCTAGAAATTTCTGGAAGGAGAAGGATCTAGAAAATTCCCGAAAGTTCTATAAGGTTCTTAACTGAGTGGCGGAATGTGTCGGTGTGTCTAGAAGGTTTCTGTACATTCGATAAATTTCTTGAAAGTTCTGGAAGGAGAATGTTCTAGAAGGTTCGCGAAAATTCTATGACGATCCAAACGGTGTACTAAAAATCAACGCGTGCGAAGCCGCACAGGCACCGCTAGTAGTTCTATACAATATGTAACCCATACAATTATCAAATTTGATTTTTAATTTTTTGCGTGACGTGGTCCAATAAAACCAAACATGTTTTTATGTCATTAGTCACCAGAAATCGCCGCCTCATACCTTCCAAATGAAGTTATTTCCCAACGCCCATAAATGAATTCAAGCGCGAATTTGTGACTCTCGAATGACAATAAAACATTCACATCCTATATTCCGTGAATGTGTCCCAGTAGCCTGGTTGTCTTAACATTGTTACACTTTGTTTTGTTGTTCCCGAGGCTTCTCACAAAAACCATCCCTTAATATTTTGTCCTGCCTTAACGCCCCATTAGCGCTAAATAAGACATCTTGCAAGATACCTGGCGTAACTTGCGAGCGAGGCGGAACTCGCAGAGCCGGATAAGGCATATATTTTAGGGCACTTGTAAATAAGTGTAGAATGTGATCTTCAAAGAACGTATTCAAATACGAGCATTAAAAAAGTAACCCGTAAAAACCAAGTTTTTATTACACTCCCTTTCTTTGTAAAATATAACAACAATTAAAGACGAATTAAAACATACAACATAACACTAAACTTACGGTAATTTAATATATTTCTAAAATTTCAGATGTTTTGAGCTTTGATAATACACTTCATGGTTTGAAGATTAAATTCTAAGAACATTTGTCAGTCAATTTAGATTTTCGACATACGTAGTGAAGTACCTATTATGCATACCCATGGAGTAATTCAAATTTAGAAAATATTCCGCGACGTTATCGGGCCGCCGCGCCGTTGCTAATCAAACTTTTCTAATGATTCCAATTTGAAAAAACCAATAAAATTTCTAAAAATCCGAAATTATACGATAATTATTAATTTTTTTTAACGAAGATTTGATAGATCTTCTTGATCGTCGCCACGAGTCTGCTTGCCAAGTTTCAGCTCGATTAGATCACAGGAAAAGGGTCAAAAATCCATCCAATGTTTTTTTTTACGGCAAGCAAGCAGACGCCACGAGTTAATACAAAGGGAGTAAAAAGGCATTCATGTGTAATATTTATATACCTTATGGTATGTGCGGCAAAAGTTTGGAAAGTGTCAAGCCAATAATTTATTTTATTTTATTTTATTTAGAATTAAAACAGCTTACTTGATACTAAGAAATAGAACATATGATATAATAATAATATTAGGTCCTTACAAATGAAATTGGCGTTTTGCCGTACTGGCAAATTTGATCTCAAATATCTTCTCTTTGGTTAGGAATTCCAAATCCAAATTTATGCAGCTATTTACTCATGTATTTGTGTTTTGAAAATTATAATTCATTTGTTTTTTCCTCAATTGTTTTTTCTTTGCGTCACTCAGTTTACAAAATGAAAAACTTGAAATATCGCGTTATTTACGAGTACGAGTTCCACCGTGGCACCAGTGCTGCAGAAACGGCTCGAAGGATTAATGATGTGTATGGCGACGGTGCCGCAAAAGAAAACACAGTGCGTTTTTGGTTCCAACGTTTTCGTTCTGGAAATTTCGACCTGTAGAACAAGCCCCTGGACGGCCGGAGACCAAAGTTGATAATGAAGAATTGAAGGCTATTGTGGAAGCGGATCCATCGCAAACCACATCCGAGTTAGCTGCAGGCTGCGGTGTTAGTGATAAAACTGTTTTAATCCACTTGAAGCAAATTGGTAAGGTGAAAAGCTTGAAAGGTGGGTACCTCACGAATTGAGTGAAGCAAATCAACAAACGCGCGTTGACTGCTGCGTTGCATTACTCAACCGGCACAATAATGAAGGGATTTTAAATCGAATCATTACCTGTGATGAAAAGTGGATCCTGTACGATAATCGGAAGCGCTCATCGCAATGGCTGAACCCTGCCGAACCATCCAAACCATGCCCCAAGCGAAAATTGACTCCAAAAAAGTTACTTGTGAGCGTTTGGTGGACTAGTGCTGGTGTCGTTCACAACAGCTTTCTTAAATCTGGCCAGACGATTACGGCAGATGTCTATTGTCAGCAACTGCAAACCATGATGGAAAAGCTAGCTGCTAAACAACCGAGGCTGGTTAATCGCTCTAGGCCACTTCTGCTTCATGATAACGCTAGACCACACACTGCACAACAGACGGCTACCAAATTAGAGGAGCTTCAATTGGAATGTCTAAGACATCCACCGTACTCTCCGGACCTTGCCCCAACAGATTACCATTTTTTTCGAAATTTGGATAACTTCTTGCAAAGGAAAAAATTCAACTCTGATGGGGCAGTCCAAACCGCCTTCAAAGATTTTATTGATTCCCGTCCGAATGGTTTTTTTAGTAAAGGGATCGATGAACTACCTATGAGATGGCAAAAGTGCATAGATAGCAATGGTACATACTTTGATTAAATAAATATATTATAATAAAAAAAAATCGGCTTTATGTTCCTCCCATACTAAACATCAATTTCATATGTAAGGACCTAATATTAAGCCATTTATATTAATTCATTGATTAACCTAGAATACTATGTATTGTATATAACAGAATAATAAGACATATTTAACAAATGCAACAAAAAGATCAACGGAAGAAAGAGTTTTTAAAAAAGACATAAAAATACAAATACATTAATACATGAAGAAAGTGCGGTAAATTTATTTCCAGGGGTAGAGGAAGGAAGGGGAAATGGATTGAGTAAAAGGAAGGTGTGATAAGGAATAAGATCTGATTTTTTTGAGTTTTGATCTCAGTGATTGTCGTGTTGAAGATGTCGAGTTCACTGAAAAATGTGTTAAAATACGATGAGGTAGAAGAATGAATTCTGTTTAGAGTTTGAGTGGCAGTGAGGGAGATTGAATGTGACGTCAGTTTTGGTAGATCTCGATGGCACTTGAATGGAAGTCTACTTAGTAGGTCAGGGTACTTTTGAATTTTGTAAAGAAAAATGACGTTTATATCTCTTCGAGTATGTAAAAATGTTGTAGAAGTTGGAAGACTCCTATGGTATTATAGTCCTATTTGTATTAATTCTTCACAAAGTGGCATCTATCATGTGAGATAGCTCATAACGCGTCTCTACAAGTGCTCAGATGCAAATAATTAATCCACCACCGTTGTACTCTTGAAGGAATCCTTCATCCTTAACCTATGCCCACGAAAGGAAATGACAGCCCTCTGGGAATACTTACACAGAATCTTTTTTTACGAATGAATTTTATTTTGGTCTTACTCTTTTATGTGCCGCAATTTTAGCACAGCTGGAATTTGCAACAACAGAAGACTATACACTCTCCGCTAAGTCCAAAATTTATTTATTACACCTGTAGCAATTAGCGACACAGTTCGCGCCTACGCAGCAGATCCGATCTCTGATTACCTTGCCAGACCGTAACATGGCATTCAATTGTCTCCACGTGTGGTGACTTACACACGCGCCACCGTCATGATTTGAGACCTCCGTCGTTTGCATGGGTCGTCTATTGGCCAAACAAAAGGTATGCTAAGCCGGGTATAGTGAGAATTGCTCGAGGAGTTTCGCGCCAAGCATTCGGGCATACGCCATGGGATCGGGCGGACCTCCGCTGCGCGCTCACAGGCTTTATTTGTTCCATGTGTCATTAAACCCATGTGCATCATCATTTACTGAAGTAACTTCTTTCTGGTGGGAAATAAACATCTATAAACAATCATTCTTTCATTTTACGAACTCACAACAATTACATACCCCGAAGAGATTTTTTTTTTAAATATATAAGTACTAATATTGATAACTATGGTTGCAATACGAGTGGCTTTAGATACATCTAATCTGTACAAGTCTACGCAGTATATGTGAAGATTAAAAAGTATAGAGAGAGAACCAAAAGAATTTCGAGTAAGATAGAGGTTCTTCATACCTGTAAATGGGATTTAAGGAGAATATAAAGAAAAATGTTGCTTGGGTCAAAGATATAACGCTGAAATCTATAACATCTACAAATACCAGTTTGGTCAAAGACCAGGTTATGAAAGACTCCGCGTTTTGGTCAGTGATGTACAAAAGCATGGAAGTTGTGGTTGGCCGAAACTAAGGTGGGTTAAAGCTATAGACTAAAGACCATTCCTTTAACCTACATTCTCTAGAGGTAATAAACTGAAATAATTCAGTTATTACCTCTTAAAAAGTACAGAATGGTGTCATTATCAAATAATGACACTTATTTTGCAGAAAGTTTATGGTCTATTCGCTGCCATTCGGTATACTATTGGATGCTTGTTTAATACTGTTTTTCTCTTATTTGTGGCTTTTTAACTGTTTAAATATCTCATTAATTAAATTGTTATTTTTGTTGACTGTATTGCCCCAAAACATATTCTCATACCTGAGTACAAACTGAGGTCCAAAATTATTCGGAAGTGAATACAGGAAATGAAAAACTAGATTTACTCAGTCTCTGGTCGTCTATTTTAAAATTTAAAAATATTTTCCCCAAAGATTCGCTAGTTTGAGTGTGGAAATACAACCCACCAAACGAAACCCTCTCAAATAAAGTACCCGCGTTTAAAATAACTCTTTCTCCTACCGGCGATAGCCGGACAGGAGCTAGGGATGGAGCCATCTGGAAACTGACTGCACGGCAAGAAAAACAGAACAAGAACGACGTAGTTTATGGTCATATTTATAGGGTAATCCCGAGAGTTGCGCCAGGTGCATAAAATAGTAAATGCATGGGATTAACTTCGGACATAACTCTCCATAAAAGCAGGTTCACCGACACGTGCCGCTATTTTCCTAGAAATATTTAAAAGGTTGAATTTTCCATATTTATACACTCCACACTTGTGATTACAGTATACGTATTACAATATTAGTATTGTACAATCAAATTGTCTCATATATCATTGCGTTTTGTATTAAAATACAAACAAAAAAGCGATTTGTACGAATATTAACACTTCTATGATATTTTTTTGTGTTTTGAAAGGGTTCTTATTTTTATTTATGCATTAATTTATTTCTTACGCTTTGAAACCCATTTGAATAATGACAATGTAGATGAAAAAAATCCCGTTCACTACATTTTGATTTATGAGCCCTTTCTTGGAAATCTGTGTTTTTGTCTATTACGTATATAGTGTAATAGGTAGGTGTTTGATCCCCTACCTGTTATCTCACATATTAAAGTATACAGCTTACATAATCAACAGATGTCGCCTCCGAGCTATTAAATTGATGTTGATAAAAATATAAATAGATTAGAGCGTCACATGCAGATGTCGTCCTAACAGTAGGAATACAATGAAATTAAGATATTATTAAAAATGGGTCATAAAGCAGGCTTCAAGATGGATTCTAGTGATGTCAATAGTGTAAGCATTGCTGATTCAGAAGCAATCTAAATCTTATTAGGATGACCAGTGGATTTGTCATTTCAACGCCTATATATACATGTATAAGGACTCAATCATGCATATTACATGTTATTTGCTATATTCCTTCTCTACATTCAATATAATATTTTTGTTTATTGTGCATACATGATCCAATTCATGTTACAATTTCTGTCCTTTCAACAAAAAAATTGCACCATGCATTCGTGTATGTGGGTTAAGCATTATTTTTGTTATGACAATATTGCTGAGTCAGGTCGAATAAGTAAGCTACCAGATTGTGTATGCGAATATCCAAAAGCATACAATGCTGCAACAGTGATCTTGTGCAATTGCTTCAAAAGTTGTATACATTTATGCACACGATCGCACGCAAAAATTTCGTAATTCACACTTGCAAATGTTCTACGCGTATCTATAAATTCTAATTCACCGGTTTGTATCACTCTGATTACTATGGAACACTTCTCATGCGTCGGTAGGTACTTTTTTGATTTACTGTCGCCAGTACACACACGCTTGCACTGTCTTTGCGTCTTCTGCACGTCTTCTACCGGATGGCCGAAATATCACAATAAACATCTCACCCCGCGCAGCGTGGTGCCCCGTATAAGACCCGTATTCATGTCGCTTTCTCGATGTTTCCAGAATCCGATGGACCACCCCAAAACCTTATTTTAATTTTTAATTTATTTTAAAATATGCAAAGTGCTGTAAAATCATTGATTTTGTGTATTTTTTTCTTCCTTTCTTTTAACTCGTAGCGTCTGCTTGCTTGCTTGACGCAAAAACTTTGGATCGATTTTTAACCGTTTTCCCGTGAACCAATCGAGGAGAAACTTTACAAGCACACTCGTGGCAACGATCAAAAAGATCTACCAAATTTTCGTTAAAAAATAATAATTATAGTATAATTTTAGATTTTTATTAATTTTTAATGGTTTTTTCATACAACTTAGTAAGTTGTATAAAGAGACTGCGACGCATCCGGTAGACACTAAACCTGATTATAGTATAATTTTGAATTTTTGGAAAAAAAATATTACTCCCTTTCGTAGCGTCGCCCGACCGAAGCCCAACGCGTAGGTTAAGCGCCAAACCAGTTTCCACTAGTAAGTGAGAAAGGGAGTATAATAAAAACTTGGTTTTTAAGGGTTAATTTTTTTCTGATTCTACTATCTCGTGAAAATATTTTCAAACATTTTTTAAAAACACCCCCAAGCCTTAACCAAGGTCAGAATTGATGGTAAATGCATTGGGGATTGCAAAAGATGCGGTTCCTCTCACTTAAGATAATTACCGCACTCCAACTTCTCTTCACTTCACTTTGGATGCTGTATTTAGTGCAAAATAATTCAATATTCCGCAGGCTTTTCCGGTACTCGTATCATAAATCAATATTTGCTTTACAAATTTCACCATGCATTTAGAGTCCTTTCTATTCGTTGCGAGCATAGTTTTCCCACTTTCATTCATCCCTTGTGGAATATATTCATTGGTTGCTGGATCAAGTGGCTTTGAGCATGCACCTGTGCAACCACGTTTAAGAGGTTTGTTCGTTTTTCATAAGCGATCGGTTCAAAGGGAATTTGAAATGAATCCAAGCGCATACGTCACACAGGGATAGCAATGCGTACTAATGCCTCAATTTTGTGTATATAAAAAAAAATGGATTGACATTGATAGTGGGTAAAGGGTAGCGAAGGGAAAAACTACATTTCAAAATGAAGACTACAACACACACACGTTCACCAGTTTGAAGACTACAAAGTGTACACTACAAATGTAGTAAAAACTACTTGAAGTGAAGTAATGTAGTACTACGAAATGAAGTGAAGTAATGAAGTAATTGTAGGATTAATGAAGTGAAGTATTGAAATGAAGTAATTGTAGTATTAATGAAGTGAAGTAATGTAATGAAGTAATTGTAGTATTAATGAAGTGAAGTAATGAAATGAAGTAATTATAGTATTAATGAAGTGAAGTAATGTAATGAAGTAATTGTAGTATTAATGAAGTGAAGTAATGAAATAAAGAATAAAAATTTGGCGAGCTAACTACATCAACTTCCCAAAAATTTCTTCATGGGTCCCAAAATTTTTTCAAACCATGGGGGGGGTTGTTACAGTTTCCAGAGATTTCTTCATATATCTACATCAACTTCCTAAAAAATATCACGTAAAAAATAGTGTTCACAATGAAGTGTACTATTTGAAATTTATACTTTCAATAACTTTTTTTGTAGTGTGCACTACACATCAAAACGTGCGAAGTGTGCACTTCAATGTAATGTAGTACTACATTGTAGTAGTGAGTACAGAGCGGACCCATCACTAGTAAAAGGTTTTAAACATATTGTACCTATGACAAATAATGTCCATTTTACAATTGATAATTTGTCTTGAAAACACATTTTTATTTCGGAATCTACGCTCTGGCTATGAAATAAAGTTCAAATACACAATGTTGTTAGCTGATGTATCACAACACATCATTTCTGAAGACGAACCCTGTAAAGGGATCCAAAACTTCGAGCCAGAAAGGTCACGCAAACTCGGCAGAATATCCTAGAAAACTCAAACCAGTAGAATACGAATGATTTTGAAGGAGTATGATTTTAAATGAGGATCACGTTGAAGGAAGAAGGAAGTGATCCTGAGCCAGAAGGCGAGTTTGATAGCGAAGTAGAGTTTCTATTTATATGACTTTGGAACTTCTATTTAATATTTTTTCAATTAAGCTTTTATAAAAAATAAATCTAAAAGGCCTTAGAATTTTCGGTCCCAGAGACCACACGCGGGGGTATATGTGTTATTTTATGTGACGCGGATATAGGAAGGTTAAATTCACTCTAAATGTTTCAATTAAACAGTAAACAGTAATTATTCAATTTCGTGATTCGCGTTAATTATCTTAATAACTTATCAGATACTGATGCACGTTATTTAAAAACCTCTCGGAAGGTACGCGAGGCGAATATCTGTTAAACACTGGTCTCTTGTTTTTATCGCTCGTCATGTCGCACTTGCCGAAGAAAGAATCGCTGCTCCGCCTCGTGCGCGCTCACCCTTTTATACGAATCATGGTGTCTTCGTGATGCCTCGAAAACATTCGTCACATTTCCAGCGATTCCTCGATATTTCCAGTCTCCCAGTCGATTCCAGAGTATTTCAGAGTGTTGTGAAGTGTTTTAGAGGTTTTGATTCTACATCTCGTTACAATATATGAATGTGTCGGTGGTAGAAGCTTTGGCTACTTGGCTCTTGCATAAGTTGATAGTGAAAAGGCAATATGAAAAGCGTCGCATATATATTTTCATAAACATCATAATTATTTTATTTCAAGCACGAATTGGAAAGATGAAAAATCAAATAAAAATTGCTTATTCCACTGAAAGGCTTCAATAAATTATTTCTTAATTGCTGCATTAATGAAGATAGTAAAAATATTTTTTCATCGGATATTAAAAACTTGAATTACGTAGATCTGAAGAGTGTTTTGTGTACTGAGGTTAAAACTGTTATTTTAACCGGTTATATGGTATGTTTATTTGAGATTTGTATCTGATTATATCTATGATTGATAAATTGACATAAATTAACATTAAAAAGTTAGATAAAGATTATCTATTACTGATGATGGTTGCCAGTCGAATTGCGAAAAATCAATTACCATTCATCGAAAAAATCTAATACAAATATCAAATAATGGTTAGTGTGTCAGTGGTTAAAATACCCTCATTAGTTTTGTGATGTGTGGCCACCAATTTGGAGAAAGCTGAAGAAGTCCGCCTCTACCATCGAGCCTTCTTCAGTGTTCTGAATAATATCCTAATGCATGTAAGTATACCGTACGGATGGCAAGAAATTTAAGTGACGAACACAGATAATTACGAATAGAATACTTATACCGTTTGAACTGTATTTGTTGAATCGGTACCGTGGTCGAGAAGAGAATGACGGAGCGACCTACACTTGTATCCTCCCGAGCGCTCTTATTGGGTATAATGTTCAGTCCGATTTATCGTTGCAATGCTTCACCATATTTTATTTTTTAAAGCAATTGGAGAGACATATATGAATTATTACGAGGGCCAAGCAATTGATATGAGGGCCTTAAAGGCGTCCCTGTGTTACATCCTTACTGTATCCACGACACGTTAAACTTCATCCCCTATTATGTGTACCGAACCTTTTGCCTATCCCTAATGTATTTTCTTGCTCACGACGAGGTATTCCTGCCCCATAAATTAACCAAAAAGGAATAAAGTTTATCCCTTTGGAAAAGTACCTTCGGAATGGCCAGGTCGCGTGATGGGGGTGAATAAAAAACCCTTAAAAAACTAATTCGTTTTCCATGTCGAAGATTTTTACCGCACGGAAATGTCTTGCAAACATTTTTTTGGGTTTTATTTATTTTCTAGAAATTTATCAGTTATTTTGTACAATTTTGCATTTTAGATATTTTAAAATCACCGAAAACGTGCCTTAGGCAAGTCAGTGCATTAATAGTTTCTGAGTAGGTGTAATAAATATCTAAAACTATGGTCGTGATTAAATAACGCGTATATAGTACCGATATTATTTTAGTGTAGATTTAAATAATCACGTTTACCATAGATTTAGTGGCTATTTCAATATACAGCGGATAGTACATTTGTTTGAAGTACCAAAAACAATCAAATGGTACGTTTTGCGCTTTGCGAATGGTACAGTTTATTTCGACTGGAATGTCAACGTGGTTATTTTCCATTTATATACGATAGAAAATGCTTTAAGTATACAATCAACTGTCAAAAAATAAGGCAGATATCATATTATATATCGCAAATTTGGTGTTAATTTGAGAACAGTGCTCCGATTAAATTAAGTTCAGTGACATTACTTAAATTAAATTAAAGTTTTATATGTTTTAGTGCTTCAATTTCCGCTTTAATTAAATGTCGTTCATTCTAAACTTTAGGCTCCATTCCTCTCTCTACCCTACCATTGTGAGTTATGTCGAATGTTTTTGTTTTAAATTTTGCATATTTACTTTATATTGTCACGTGTCGTGGCTGTAGAAAGAATTAATGAAAACGCTGGGTTTTAATACAGGATTTATTGGATACCGATTAATTAATTAAACTCACGTACAAGGTCACTTATCGCTATTAAATGTAACGCTATTCCTTAAATTAAACTGTTTCGCAAATTTATCACTCGTAAATAGACACTTTTGATCACTTTTTCACGGTTCACTAGAATATTTCATCAATTTCCGCACTTATTCATTTCGCTTCGGTTTATCTCACTTCGTAAGAACTTTCTAGCATCGCTGTCAAATCTCCGCTCGCTTGACATCACTGGCTTCTTGCCGCTACCGCTCGCTTGGCTGGACTGACCGCCGCCCGCGGCTACCTTCGCTTATTTTATCATTGTCAGACCAACACCACTTGTCTAAGAGGTGATGGTCAGACGCGCACGGAAAATAACTCTCCGGTTACTCCTGCGTGTCGTATTATCGAAATTTCGAGAAGTTTCCCGCGTTTTCGAGAAGGTCCTTGCGTTTTCCAGACTTTTGGAGATGTCTCTCGATAGTCGGAGGTAATTTCAGATAGACAACTTGACCTATCCCAATCTAGCCAAGATTTTTATTTACGTTCTCCACAAAAGATTCCTTTATACACCTATCTTAAATCTGAAATTAGGTGTACATATTATCAATTCAATTTATTTGGTGCATAATATTTACATTACAAACATACTTTAAATTCGTTAATGTTACAACATTTAGTTAACATATTGTCTTTTGACATTTATTGATTAATTCATTATTAAAGTAAATTCACAAAGTCACTAGACACTAATCAAATTTACACAATTTCACAACTTACCACTCGGTACTTCAGTACGGTATTGCAAGGCATTACTTAACCAACTCTTCGACACACACTCATCACATCTGCCCTGATGATGGACCCTGCAAGTGGATCCGAAACGCAGGCCAGAGAGGTCACATACACAAGGCAGAATATCCCAGAAAACTATACACAGAAAATTCACCACTCGTCTATGCATGTAAAGTAAATACTTCGCTTAATTTATTATCAATCGATTTACACTTATGCTGGTTACACCGATCGCTACGGTTTATCGCTAATATCGCGCCGGTTCAAAAGTCAGAATAAACAAGAAACGCCGCTGCACTGGTCTTTTTATACGAAACACATTGGTTTTTCGAACCTCCAAAATTATTCTATACATTTCTAGTATTTGCGGGAATATTGTCGTTGCTTGCAAACTATTCCAGACGTCTCCCAAATATTGTAGATAATCCCAGAGCTCTGTAGGGCGTTCTAAGTACAGCGCGCAATTCAATCCGGATTCTAGCATGTCGTTACAATACATGTTTATAAAATAATTCTAATCAAAGATGTAGGCGAAAACCTCTCAGAGATATGGAACAGATCAATACCCATTACGCTAATATATAGGACCGCTAGTATTAATTATAGTATACCTATATAATAAATAGACTTTTTAGCGGAGGGTGGCATCGTAGCGTCACCCTTCAGAGCGGAAATAGCTGCCAAATGTCATTACTCGAACAAATTCATTTGTCCCTTTATTTAAGTCCTTTGACGTTTCGCACCACTTGGAAATGGAACGAGGAGGAAACATTTCGAATCACGACGGGCGCGAAAATAAAAAGCTCCCGCGAATTTCTCCCGCCCAGGACAATACAGCGCGTCGTCAGTGTGGCCAACCGCGAAATAATTCCCCGCAGTCCTTTGTATACTCGTGCATCTACGAACGCAGCACACGACAGTGGGTAGGTACCCACTAGAGATGGAGAACGATGATTTAACTGTTATTTTATATCTGTTATTTATTTGAGGCAAATTTTGAACTTGTGAAACGCTTGTTTAAAGTACCGTTTATTTATTTCATTTATTACGTATAATAGATTATTATAATTTTTTTGTTACAATATATTATTTCCAATGAGTTAAAAAATAATAACATTATACAATAGGATAAGAAAGACTTAAAATTACACTGAACAAGGTTAAATCAGAAAGCACCTATAAAAAAGCTTACAGAAAAAAAAATGTACAATATTGTATCACTGGCTTATATAGCTATTAAGGAAATATTTTTTTAAAAGCTTTAGCCAGTATTTTTTGTTCGTAACCTTAGACTTTAGTTCACTAGGTAATGTACGCGGTGCATATGTCGCAGCCATCTGGTTAAATCAGCCAGGTAATTGGACGCCTAGGCTGTTCATTAAACGCCGGCATCCAATTGGATCACTAGGCCGATAGTTAATCATATTAGAATCACTCAACGTTTATCAACTTGACGTATTGAAAGTCAGCCCCTTAAAGATAACTGACCAAGAAGACCAAGTGATTCAAATCTAAACTAACCTAACCTAACCTAACCAAACATTACAAATTCATCAAATTGCGCTCAATGACTTGTCTAGTTGTCCTTCAGCCATTTAATTGGATACCGGCGTTTAATGAACGGCCTAGGCGTCCAATTACCTGGCTAACTTATCCAGATGGCTGCGACACATACATTCGAAACAAGCGTAAAACAAAAAGTGCTTCGTTACATCATTGTCTAGCGTGAGACGGTCTTAGCAGCACTTTCTTTAAGTGCCATTAGTGATAAATTGACTAGCATGTAGAGCTTTCGTCATATTGCCACAGCATCTATCTTAAATAATACTAAATCGTAAGTCATGTGTCGACTTGTAATATATTCATTATGTCACTATCATAATAAGTCAGTAGATTAGGAAGAAGGATGCTAGCTAGTGTCTTTTTATTTTCTTGTTATTATTTTCAGGCTTAAGTCTTGCCATTGAGATTGTCCGTAGCAAAGCGTGTTAAATTCTCTTTATTTCTGCTATGAGTTAATAAAAACATCTCCCTAGGCCATCTTTGAAATTATCAGTTAAAATAAGATGATTTGTGTTTAAAAAATAATTATTTGTTTACTTCTTATATTATTGGATCGCCATCGCTCCTAAATTTCGATTCCGAAATGACTGGCTCTGCATCCCTCGCCATTACGGGGTTGTTTTTTACGTTCTTCCCTTTATTCGTCTCGGCTTATCTTCTCCCATAACACGCCCAGGCCCGCAATTTCAATCAAGTTGAGTCGAGGGTCCCGAATTCCGGAAATTTTATGATTTTCCCGAACCATTGAAAACAATCCCCCGAAACGCGCGCAAGAAAATACCATTACATTTTTCGTAATGAAAATGTTATCTTTTGACAGTAAATCGTTTCCCATAATTTAATCATTTCGATGTGAATACTTCCTTGAATATGTTTTCGGAATTTTCAATAATATTTTTCATAAACTCGGTAGAGCGTTATAATTATGTATTACAGAATCACATTTTTATCTAAAATGAAATAATTTTTTATATGTTGCGATTTTGCAAAAGAATATTCCTTGATATTTGAAACGTAATAAATAAGGTTTTTGAAATATTTTTATACTTTGAAAAATATAGTGTAGCGATTGTTCTGACAGGATTACGCCTCAAAAACGGTAGACAAAAAAGTATTTTTTAGTGGTTATATACTAACATAAATAGTAACATTTTATTAACATGTCTGAGCAATGCTTAAATAGTTAATGCTTTAAATATTTATTTATTTATTTATTTATTTATTTTATTTATTTATTTAACGCCCTTATGGGCTTTTACAATATACAGAATAATTTTTTTTTAAATAACATAAGACAGTTAAAATTAAAATACAGTTAAAAGTTACAATAATAATAGTTAAAAGTTAATAATAATAATAATAAGACAGAAAAACATAAGAAAAACATAAGATAAAATAATAATAAAGTTAAAGGTAGAAATAATAATAATTAAAGGTAAAATAGAAAGATTTATTGTCCATTTCCATTTTGTTGGGATGTAAACAATTGTATCAGCTTTGTCCTATAAACAGTTATACTATCAGCAAAAATGTCAGCCGCCTCTGCATGCTCATTCCCTAAATATTAAAAATATTGATAACATATGACAATTTTTCTTATATTATATTATTCTTCGTATTATTTACTCGATTCGGAGATATTCCATTTACAATTTGTACCTTTTGTGTGGTATCTGCGAGTCTGCGGTTTTCGTTCCACCATCAGTTATCTGCTGAACTTGGTAGACCACAGTTAATTGATACGAGAGAGATAGAATTAGTTCGTCAAGTTTTCTTGTTTAACTCGCAAGGGAGAATATCATTAGAAATTAATTCGATACCAGAAATAAAGATCAGAACAAGAATATGAGAAAATGTATTTACTTTTATTACAGAAATCATTTAGCCACTCTGCTTTTTTTGGTTTAATGCTCTTTAATTTTTTTCTTCGAATCTTTTTCTGTTTCCATGATATTTTACCTTCATCCTTATTAGTCAGTTTGGTCCTGACTTAGAATGATAAACGCAGGATTCAGATTTCATGCAGTTATTATTGCTGCGTCTATATCTCGGTATAATCATCCGTATTCTGAATTAAGCAATATTGCTATTTCTGAATCTTGACTGTTATTGTGTAACATTGTGACGCCATTTTTTTGACGTTTTATATTTGATAGATTTGAAATTAATTTATTCAATCTAATTAGAAAGCTCATTGTTTGTAATTGTGAATAACTTATCGTTTAATTTAAAAATATGTTTTACTTTACTTTGTAATACACACACACACACACACACACAATATGAGTTATTAAATTACAACTGTAGTTTCGAGAGAAGCAGTTAGTTCCTCTCATCATTAGGTATTGTTAGTATTATTATTAGATAATTCCTCTCATCATCAAGTATAGATAATAATAGATTTTATCTATACCTGATGATGAGAGGGATTGCTCCTCTCGAAACTTTAGTTGTAATTTATAACTCATATTGTGTGTGTGTATTACAAAGTAAAGTAAAACATATTTTTAAATTATAATGTTGCACCACGAAGTATATATCAAATCTTTCAACTTATCGTTTGTTTACGTTTTAGATCTTTTAATTAATTCATTAATTTCAAACATGTCAAACTTAAAACATCGAAATTGGCGGCAATACAATGTTATACATACCTGTCAAGATTGGGATACAGATCTGACATCCCAATATTGCTATTTTAAGAATAGCACAGAATATCAGAATTATCTTAATTTCGGGATGGTTCATAAGCCGCAGCATCGCTCAGTTGACTGAGCGCGCCAATTCATATAATTTAAGTACAGGGCAAAGAGGAGAAGCGGACCAATCTTAAAATATCTCAAAATTAATCTCAATATATTTAAGTCATTAAGTTTTACCCAATGGTTTAAATATCTGATTAAAAAGTCTGATCGGCCGATTGGCAATCATAAAATCAATTTTAATATATTTAAAGCGTTAGATTTCGCTGTATATTCTGTATATATATGATAAAAAATTTGAAAAAGTACGCCTTTTACTTCGACCGATTTTAAAGACATATTTACGTCAAAACTGCGTGAATACTCTGAATAAATCCAAATTTCCATGATTACAAAGGCCGGTCCTGTGCAGCACTTAGTGCGTTTGTAAACGCGAGACCAGAGACAATAATTACTAACGAAAGCGCTGTCACCCACCCTTAAAGATTCTCCTTCCTGAAGGGAAATCTTCCGGCTGGCCCCCGACACTTTTTATCTTAATTAATTCCTATTTGTCAGGCATTACTGGGACGGCGCGGACACGTCCCGAGCTGCTCTGAAGAGGAAACTTCATTAAGGCCTTCCTGCTTTTACGAGGGTGTCGTGACGTCTTAAAAATAACGGCCCAGAATCACAGGTCTGCGATATATGATAAACATCATCCTCCTATCGATACGATGATGTCAAAGCTGAGCAAAATTTAGTAGAAGATGTAAGAGTACGACTGGTTAAATCCTGCTCTCATCAATAGCTATTAATGGAGTCGAAACATGGACCTTTTGGGGTTGGTAGTACTTTCAAGAAACTTCCTGTAGTATCATCTGGTTTGGGTCTTCTGGGGTCTCATGCCGTGGTATATAGACGTTTTGACCAGAAAGGTCGGAACAACACGGCGTAATACCCCAGAAGACCCAAACAAGAAGATTCTGAGTGGCCGTGAAAACCTAAGAACATTCTTGCACTTTCTTTAGGTCACCAACCGCATGTGACGGGAAAGCTCCGAAGGCGTAGAATGTTTGATCATTCTATTATCTCGATAAAACAAGTACAAGTTATACATGAGTACGATTACAAAGACAATGATAAATACTCGAAGGGCGAGAGCCTCCGGCCTTACGACGGGGATCGATGGAAGACTGACATGCCCGTATAGGGTGTGGGCTGCTTTTTATATGATTTGCCAACAAAGAAGTTTCTTGAAGTCTGGCTGTATGGGTGTAGATACGCTGACAATGCCGCCTCAGGGCATGCACCCAGAGAGGTAAGTGCAATATTATTTCATCTACGTTGTGCTTTCGCTGTTGTGTGTTCTGCTTACTGTTGTTGCTAGGGCGATGGCGATGGCCACTTGGTAATCTTTCGTAATGATGGGTGTGGATGCACCCTTAACCATAATAAATTAAGAAAGACGTATGCTCGACGCCTTCTATGTGTGGTTTAGAACTGTCTCTATTCTTCAGGAACTCCTTAACTAAAGAAAGTCTTTCCACAACATGCAGGAAAGGAATTCAATAATTCTTTGAGCATGTTATAAAAATAGTGTTGTATAAATTACCAACACGAACATTTCTTTGTAATAATTTACATTTTACATTTATTAACATTTCATAATATAAAGAAGTAGATTGCTGACTATCCGGGGTCGGATTGACCGGGGCAAAAAAAGATAATTTTTTTTCTTGAAAGTATTTTTCTAAATGTTTTTCTTTAACTAAATAACGTATATAAACTATATAATAACATATATTAACTAAATAACATAAATCTCGTGGAAGATATAATCCTGCAAAATTACGAAATTATAAACATCCCGGATTACAAAAATTCGGGAATTCCTGTCAATAGTGTATTTATTTTGAAACTAAACTACGGTCGCCGAAAGGAGAGATTTTTGTACATCGACCCTACGCTACGCATCCCTGTCGCACGCGCACAATTATGTTGCTATCACGCTCGCACAGGCACAGCGAGCGAGCAAGCGAGCAACACAATTGCGCGCGTGCGACTAGAACATGTAGCGTCAATGTAAGTATTTTCCGACCACTCCTTTAATCCGGGTCTTTTTTCCGAGAATAATCTAGAGTCTACTATACCAATTATAATAGTAATGCTCTTTCGCTAATTTATTCATCAATTAATATCATCACTCACCAGAATAATCCTATGCCGAGTTGGGCATATAATAAAACAATATGGTTTACTTCACAATTGTGTTATTTTTTATTAAATTATGTGCGTCGTTAGATCATTTTACTAATTTTTCATTGCCTAATTTTGTATCAATTTTGTAATATGATTCTTAAATTATTCCATTTAAAACGTATTTAATTTTCATTGGCAGTCTGTTATACTAATAATAAACTGCGGTTATTAGTATAAGAAATAAACAGACAACAAAATGTAATACTTAAAATGATCTACAATTTGAAATACCTAACATCAACTGAAACGGTTTACCGAATAAAAGTTGATAACATTACAAACATCGAAATACTAAAACTCATCCACCAGCTAGCAAATGGCGAAATTCAAGACGAAGACATTAAACTACACAAAATTTACGAAAATCATCAACACTACATTATAATAATAGCTCAAAACTACCACATAATTCAAACCAAAACAAAAACAGGACAATCAAAACTAATTTGTAACGGATTGACATTATACAATGACCACACAATTGACTTCCTACTAACAATTTCAAAATAGGAGTGATAAAAATGCTAAAACTCAGCCAAATATAACAAATGACTTTGTGTCATTATTATTATTATATTATTATTATATCGAACTACTTTGTAAAATGTTATCCATAGAGCTTCACAGGTCTCTACCATATTTTAAGTAAAATAAAAAATAAAAATATATTTTTTTAACTACAGTGACAATAGAACCTTTGATATGAATTGAAGTAGATCTAAACGCAGATGTGTTACAATAATTTGTGAAATTATAGGAAAAATTATGTAAACGAAGATAGCGAAGTTATGTCCAAAGTTAAATTCTATTTAAATAATAAATGACTGAGGGTCAAAGCGACCCTTGATTTAAGTGTCCTTTTCGTACCCACATGGCCGATTCTTAAAGCATTTACCCTATTTACAAATTCATCACATCACTTTAAATATTAATAAATTAAATATCCCTGTTCTCGGACTCTTTGTCAACGCTGGTGCCTTTAGATTTTAAACTGTGTATAACAATGATGAATCTAAACTTGCTAATTCAATTATGTTGAAGTTTTATAATCTGAGCTAAAGGTTAATCCTGTGGACACGGCAGCATCGCTATGATCTCAAAATAAATATTTAATGTCTGGAGGATTCATGACAAAACGTAAACACACAACCAATATTTGATTTAAGATGAGTTGGGATATTTTATGGTATCCTTTTCCACGTGAAAAATCAGAAATAAGGGTATGTATCTTGAGAAATAAGGGTAGGTATGCATCTTGAAGGAGAAAGTGTCTCAAACGGAGGCTTAAATTTGGAACATTTGAGCCCCGTATAAAAAAAATTCGTTAATTTAGAACAACTTTGATATAAAAATTTTCCTAGAAATGGTCACATAATATAACCATGATATGAAACGGTACCAAGATTTACATACCTAGGATCCCTGATAACAAGCAACAATAATACTACAGAGGAGATCCAGAAGCGCATAGTGAGCGCGAATCGCTGTTTTTTCCGCCTACAAAAGCAGATAAAATCCAGACTGCTGTCCAGAAACACCAAGATATTAGTGTACAAAACGTTTATCAGGCCAGTGCTCACGTACGCAGCTGAGACGTGGGTACTAACTAAGAGGAATGAGCGAGCACTGGACGTTTTTGAAAGGAAAATTTTGAGGCGTATCTTTGGACCGGTTCTAGAAAATGGACTTTGGCGCAGATGTTACAGCAATGAGCTCTATACTCTATTTAAGGAGCCAAACGTCACAAAATTTATAAAACTGAGAAGATTTGGCTGGTTCGTGTGGAGAGAATATCCGAGCATCAAGCACCAAAGTCTCTGCTGAACTCAAGGCCAATAGGGCGAAGGAGCTTAGGAAGGCCGAAACTAAGATGGAGTGACGACGTCCTCAAAGATATCTCTGCCTTAGAGCTTCGAAACTGGAGACAGCTGGCACTAGACCGAGATGTGTGGAGGAAAATTATTGAGGAGGCCAAGACCCACCAAGGGTTGGCGTGCCAAGAATGATGATGATGATGACTAACCAAAATTTAAATTTCATTCCAGCAACGCCAAACTATACTGCGACGGCGTGATGGTATAGTCTGCGGCTAATCGTGCGCTACGAATGGGACGATGGGCGTTTCGCCAGCCGTGCCACTCGTCGCGTCACTTCTCCACCGGGCTTCATGCAAACGATAATTACAACCGCGTTTTTATAACCACAACAAAAGTTGTTACATGCTTATTTTTAATCAAAATTTCATGGTATTAAAAAGTATAAAATGTGTGATTTATCATCACTCATTGAATTCATGTGCATTATAATGTCCAGGATAATAAACCCTTTTTACATTAAACAATTATTCTACACATATTTACACTTGGACTTATGACTCACTCAACTTTCACTAACATTGCACTTGATACTTTGTAGATACATAATTACTACCTCATGAAAATAAATATTACTGACGAATTCAAAAAAATATTATAATTGTGTTCTACAACGCCACTCTGGGACAGGCGTAGCCTAGTAGAGTGGCATAATCCACAAATTTAACAAAAAAAATGCGTAATTTATCTTATATTTTATTGTTAAACTAGTATTAAGTACCTTTATTTGTAAACAAGGATTTTTTGAAATAAATAAATAAAATAAATAATTATAATAATAAAACATTCTGAACACACAATATTCTGATATCTGTAAACCACGATTACTTACTCCTATTTAAAAGACAAAGGCATTTATTTTTATTTTTATTTTTTGTTTTTTAATTTAGAGATTATCGACAGGTCAGAATGACCCTAATGGATAGTCATTTAGGACAAGGTGATTAGTACAGTTACGGTTTACAATGATACATTGAAATAAAACATTAATACATTACACAATATAAGTATACTACAGTGAGTGATTATAAGATGATGCATTATTCACTTTCAACATATATGTTCAATTGGAAGCTCCGTGACGTGTTGATTGCTTTAAATCTACTTAACCTGAAACGGTGGTTTGGGCAATCTACTATAGAGCTATTTCGCGCCGCAATGATGATGGCCAACATGATAACCAACATGACAGTCAATATGATAGCCAACATGATAGCCAACGTGATAGCCAACATGATAGCCAACATGATGGCCAACATGATAGCCAACATGATAGACAACATGATAGTCAACACGATAGCCGACATGATAGCCAACGTCCGTTAAACGGATGGGTCACAAGAAGAACATGTATATAAAGCTATACATAGCTTATTATTTATTCTTCTTATGCAAGTAAGTGTAACTTCGATGATTATTTTCATAATTATAATTTGTCGTAATTACTCCCTTTATATTGGACGCAAAAACTTTGGATCGATTTTAACCCTTTTCCCGTGATCCAATCGAGCTGAAACTTTGCAAGCAGACTCATGGCGACGATCAAAAATATCTGTCAAATTTTCGTTAAAAAAATTAATAATTATAATATTATTTTGGATTTTTTAAATTTTTAATGGTTTTTTCATACAACTGAGCAAGTTGTATGAAACGACTCCAACGCGGCTGGTAGACAAGAAACCTGATGAAATAAGAAAGGGAGTATTGTAAAAACTTGTTTTTTATGGGTTACTTTTTTTTTAAGGTAAACTCGCAATCGCGCCCGTGCTTCGCGCTGTCTTCAACGAAGCCGATTGACCTGAGTGTGCAGCCATCTTTCAATGTTGCCACGTCTACATGTCGGTAAATAAATACTTGTGAACATTTACGTGTTAAAATATGGTTTGTTTTCATAATTATTACGTACTTTTAAATGAAAATTATACAATATTTTTTTTAGTTTTGTTTAATTAACGTTCGGACTAATTGATGAAAGTGCATAGTAAAGAAAGACGTAGAAAAACTATTCGATATTCAAAATTAGAAGTTAAATTAACATCTCTTCGAGAACCAAAGCATGTGGAGCCGAATTATTCTAAAGACTAAGACTTATGTATTTATTTGCTGAAATATGAAAATTAATTCTGCTGGTTATTCTTACAGAATGAAATATTAACTGAAGCTTTATTCGAAACGAAAATATATATTCACGAGTTGAAAAGATCAGAATAATGAATTCGGTCATTAATTTATAACGATTCTAAAATGTCAAGCCTTGATCTTTTTGTACAAAAACTGAAGAACTTTATAAGTGACTTGTTACCTGAGTTGCATAATTTATTTTTCGTGGAAGAAGCCTTAAAAATGTAAGTATACTTTTATAAAGTTATAATAGATACGGAAAGTCTCGACGATAATATTGCTACCTAATTTAATTATTACTCGAACGTCTAGGAGACCCCCGTTTGTATAACGTTTGTATAATACCAGCTTTGACATTCTCGTCAGGTTAGTTCTAATACATTTTTTGGCGAAGGGGATCCAACATTTAATATTGTTTTATTTATCCGATTAAAGTATTTTAACTAATTTTAACTAACAATTTGGCAATCTATTTTATTAGACACAAACATCACGTGATTACTGTTATAAATTTCATTGAAATCTGAGAAAGATGCGTTTATCACGCTAATCTACACTAATATATCGCCAATTGTGGTAGAAATTTTACAGTACAGATATCACTGTTGGAAATTAGATGTCTACATTTTTATTCGAGTTTTTAAAGCAATATTCTTTATGTATGTATATAATATTCTTCCGAATTATTAACAACTACACTAGAATGCAGTTGAAATTTATTTAAATTTTTTTACTCCTTCACATCTATTATATAATGATGTCTCCCTGGGGAAAAAATTCAGTAATGTGTTCTTGAAAAAATTTTACATACTCAAAATATTCTGAATTTCAATTTTATTTGTCTTTGTACAATCATGTTTGTCGGTGGTGTAACGTAGGTCTACATGTCATAGGAAATATTTAATATCTACCTTATTTACCAAAACTAAAACGTCATATTTTTTTTGTAATCATCGAATAGACATTTTCAATTCTGAATATTTTGTTCAAATCTTTCAGAACAGTGCTGGATTTATGTCACAGAGACATTATTTATCAATTAATGTATATTTAAATTAAAAACTATTAAACAATTAAAAATATTCAATTCAGAATATTTTGTTAAAATCTTTCAGAACAGTGCTGGATTTATGTCACAGAGACATTATTAATCAATTAATGTATATTTAAATTAAAAACTATTAAACAATTAAAAATATTCAATTCAGAATATTTTGTTCAAATCTTTCAGAACAGTGCTGGATTTATGTCACAGAGACATTATTAATCAATTAATGTATATTTAAATTAAAAACTATTAAACAATTAAAAATATTCAATTCAGAATATTTTGTTCAAATCTTTAAGAACAGTGCTGGATTTATGTCACAGAGACATTATTAATCAATTAATGTATATTTAAATTAAAAACTATTAAACAATTAAAAATATTCAATTCAGAATATTTTGTTCAAATCTTTCAGAACAGTGCTGGATTTATGTCACAGAGACATTATTAATCAATTAATGTATATTTAAATTAAAAACTATTAAACAATTAAAAATATTCAATTCTGAATATTTTGTTCAAATCTTTCAGAACAGTGCTGGATTTATGTCACAGAGACATTTTTAATCAATTAATGTATATTTAAATTAAAAACTATTAAACAATTAAAAATATTCAATTCAGAATATTTTGTTCAAATCTTTCAGAACAGTGCTGGATTTATGTCACAGAGACATTATGTATCAATTAATGTATATTATAGATATCTCACAGAGAAGAAACTGTATTTCTTATGGAAAAGTAGGTATAGAAGTCATTTGGGTGTACATAGTACTTATGACCTATCTTATGGTTGGCTTATTATGTGTAAAGTGATCACTTAAGCCAACCATAAGATAGGTCATAAGTCCTATGTACACCCAAATGACTTATATACCTACTTTCCCATAAGAAATACAGTTTCGTCTCTGTGAGATATCTATAATATACATTAAGACATTTTCACGCCAAAATTACTAAATTAAATTGTTGTGAATGTACGGATTTTTTAATTAAAAAACATTTACTCATTACTCTCGTATTTTCGATCAGTGAGTAAAAGAGATCAGAATATTGCACGTCGCAGTTAAATCGAGTAAGAAAGAGCGCAACAATACCACACATTTCATGTAAGATAGAGAGGCGGCTGCTTGGGTTTCGGTGAAAGAGAAAACAACATCGAATTGGTAGAATCGCGTAAAACGTGTTAGACAAAGACGGACTGCAGTCGACCGCGTCGTCGAATTCAGTTGGTAAGTATACGTCGGCGTGAGCGCACGCAAATTCGATATGCCATGATTTTCTGGTAATTTATTAAAATATGTATGTTTATCGTACATAATTATATTTTTATATATATATATATAGTTTTATTTGCATTGAAAATATATTTTTTTTACCACATAAAAACTATGTCGATTTTTAATCATGTAACGCTGTGTTACATCTCCGTTCCTGAAGGTATTTTTAGCACAGCCTTTTAAGAGTTAATTATAATATTCTAGTTATGTATCAAAAGAAATTTAAATATAAAACATTTCTAATAAAAAATGTTTCATTTAAAAATAATTAACCCTCTAAATATTTTAATTTCTGCAGCCATCGTAAAGTACCGTCGCTTTTCAACCCCTAATGGTGTTTTTTTCTCTGCAAATATATACATATGGAAAAGGCTACATTTCATTTTTTGCGAGACCTCCCCGCCCTCGAGGTCCTCCGTCTTGCGGAGCGCCAGAACCTTTTATAAAATCAGCATGAAAGGAAACTATTAAGGTTTTAGTGGAATAAGGTTGTTGATAAAAAAAACTTACATTCAGAGTCCCTTCACGTTTACGAGGGTTCCGAGTAAAAAGTACATTTCGAAAGGTCAGAATAAACAGAATATCGCACGAGTCGCACAAAAGAAATAAATGTGTTTAGATCTCGTTACGTGATTTCGTTTGTTTCTTTAGTATTAAAACTCAGAATAATGACAGAAAGTGAATTAAATAAACAACAAAACCCGTACAAGTATATCCTTAATATGGTGCAATTTTGTATCAACTATAGACATCAATATTCGTCTTTAACTTACTAACTAACCATTACGCCGTTTCCCCGCAGGGGTAGGCAGAGAGGATTGAACGCCACACTCTTCTATCCTGGCACACCACTTGTGCTTCGGCCACATTTATACATCTTCTCATACAAGTTCTACGGTTGTTGCGGCTTTTAACAAGGCCATCCCCAAATACTTGTAGTATCTGATCATGCCAGGTCTTTCGCGGACGCCCTCTATTTCTGTTGCCTTCAACACTCGCTTCATATATTCTCTAAACCATCCTTTCCTCGTTCATACGTTCCACATCACCAAGTCATCTCAGCACTCCTTTCTTTATTCTCTCTACCACACTACAGCCAGCATTACATTCACTTCTAATTTGTTCATTCCTCACTCTGTCGACCGAAGATTTTCCACACAAGCGTCTTAGTGGCCGCATTTCCACCGCATTCAGTCTACTTTCATTCCTCTTTTGCAAATTCCAGGCTTCACTTCCATACATCAGGGTTGGCACTAGAACGCCTCGTTTGATTAATTAATTAATCAAACGTACAATGTCACTTAACACTATTTAACTTAACGCCATTATTTAAATTAAACTATTTCGTAAAATTATCACTCGTAAGTAGACACTCTATAATGGCTTTATTACTTAATTCACTATTCACTAGAGCATTCCATCCAATTTCCGCACGTATTATTCGCTCCGGTTTATTTAACTACGTAAGAACTTTCCAGATTATTTGCTGTCAAATTACCGCCCGCTTGGCCGCCCTGGCCTTCGCAGCTCGCGGCTGCCTTCGCTTCCGTGCCGCTGTCAAGCGCGCTAAAGACAACAACTACTGTACTCCCGTGCACGGTCCTATTTATATTGGCTAATGCCAATACCGAACCCTCCAGACGTTTCCAGTGTTAAAAAGAACTTTCTCGTGGCTTCCAGGCTTTTATAGATGTTTCTCTAGGCCGATAGTGTTGTGACCATTTTAAACAACTGTCACTTGACATGATTGCGTGATTCTTTTTAACCTCGTTACAATATATATATATATATATATATATATATAATATATATATATATATATATATATATAGATATATATATATATACATTCGTAACATAAAAAAATCTTAATATAACACTGCAAAAATTTTCGCTTTTGATTATTCGTGGTGAAGATCTCCATTTCACCATTCCATCCCTGTAACTGGTCGCGTTCAAACAGAAAATACGATGCATTTCACATTTTGTAAAGTTTGTATGGAATCGTTCCACAAAACCATTTAGCTTTACCTCAGTTTCCATTTAAAGCACGTACCGACCAAATAACCAAAACCGGATAACGAGAATTGTAATTAAACTATAACGTATCAAGTTTAATATAACTGAAAACCTTTTTAATGTATCCGTCTGTACACGTGATGTCATAATCTGTTTTTTTAACAAAATATCTTTTTCAGAAAAATAACTGGTTTCAGAACCGTTACAGGGTAATATGTAATACTATACTGGAGAGAATGGTAGAGGGAAAGATTACCAGAGGGCATCCTCGCCGTGAATATCTTGAGCAAGTGTGCCAAGATATGAATTGTGCCTCCTACACAGAGCTGAACAGGATCGCCGGAGACCGAGCGGAATGGAGAAGGAGATGTGCTTTGCTACAAACCAATCCCACGGATTGAAACCCAGGAAGGACAGTGTTATACAACATAATATATCTATGGCTCTAGTCTGGAGTGGCATTTTCTCATCATTTCATCCTTAATCTTTCAATAGATTAGAAGCATTTAATCGTGTAAGCTAAACCTCACATGTAACTTCAATTAACCCTTACAAATTCAGCGTAAATAGACCGTTAGACTTGTAACTTGGTCTCTCTTTCTCTTACACTCTTTTACACGCGTACCACACGACACTTGCATACATCTCGCGATATATTCTTTGAACACTGGAAGGTTCTCTATGCACGGTGAGAATTCTTCCTCCACACTACCAAATTGGTGATCCTTTATCTTCCAAAGTGGTAATTTATCAATTTTAAAAAAAATATTGATTATAATATTTGTATAAATCTATTTTTATCTGAGTTTTTTTTTTCCACCAACATGTTTCAGAAATTACCATTCATCATCAGGGTGCTGTATAACTATCAAAAAATTCGAATGAAATGTCTTTTGCTCCTTGCTTTTAAAAATCATTTGAAAAATTATTTAAAAAAATATTATTTCTGAAGTTCTTGATTACTCGAAATTATTGGAAAAAAATTTAAAATTGGGCTCGTAGTCAAATTCAATTCATTATTAATAATATTTTGTTTATTAATTTATATACTTCAATTTATATATACTATTTATATACTTATCAATTTCTCTAAATATCGAACATCATTGCAGCATTTTCAGCTGACAATAAAATATCCCGTCAAAAGTGGAAGGAATTGGTAGCGATCATGGATATGCCGCCATCTAGCTATGGTGGCGCCCAACTGAGTAGTACAAGAGTTTTACTGGTAGGTGAACGCCAATTTTTGAAAGGTAGGTATACAGTTTTCCGCCCAAGAATCGCATATGGCGCATATGTGTTATAGAATTTGACCATACCGTTATCTTTTCCACTTGTTTTGAAATAACACCTTTGTATACGCCAATATTCGCTAGGGTCTTATTGAAATAATCACTTGAAATTTCGTTTGCTTCTGTCTAAACAGGAAACTTTTACTCAGCCGCCTGCCGCATCTTACATACCTGCTCGTTATCCTCGCACCTGTATTTTTAATACATTCTTGAAAGCGCACGTCCCATCTTGACCCTTTTGCGAATTTTCAGACCTTTCTCGATAATGCTAGATTGATTGAGAACCTTTCAGAATATTCTAGATGGTTCTGGATCCTTCTCGGATTATTTTGGTGTTTACTCCGTTCATAAATTAGTACGATTTATGGGGCTCTCTGGTTCATTATCATGAGGTTTCCTATGTATTTCTCTATTCGCGTAGCTTGTCTAGTACAAACGAGCACGGTAAGCTGATCTAGACACATTGACTGATTGTCAAACCGCTATAATTAGGCGAAAAAATTAATATTGCAGAAACTGTCTTCTATCAAAGGTTTGCGACCACGTTGCATCGTATGCACGGGCGTCATATGCAAGATTTCACAGATGTCACCTTGAACGTTACGAACCTTGAAATACTTCTGATGCTACAGAGCCAAGATAATCCCTACCTACCTTCGTCTCCGTCGCCTTGTATCTTCCCTTGCGTGATGAATTGCAAGGGATCATATTTCTCGTGGCGGGGAATGTTATTATACATCAAAACTTTAATTATAAAGCAGAAAATCTATTTGCGCAAAGCATCAGAAACTCAAGTGGAATTTCTGCTGTTTTATTCTATCTAGAATTTCTTAATCTACGTGGCTGTTTTCATCTCATATTTTTTTCCATTCAACCTAGCTGATTCTTAGTGTTTTTTAAATGTACATTTGACTATCAAAAATAAGTCAAGACGCCGTGTAGTTTGTTCCCTGTTTAACAATTTTCAATAAAAAAAAAATTTTGAAAATAAAAATTTAAATAACGATTGCTGTAAGATTGTGCGATGACGGACGGAATCGCCACCACCGATAATGATTGATATTCTGACTCCCGAGATACTCTAGGCCACAGCTAACTACGTACACAGCTGACAAATTGTACTTACAGCGTTTTCCTGGTATGTCGAGTGCGGATTCAATCTCCAATCCTCGTCGAATCCAGAACAGATTGATCTGCCTATTCTGAAATGTAATATGAACTGATATGTCTAGAATGGATTCGGATACCACGGATACACGAAAAAGAATTTCAGATCTTAGTAAAAAAGACACCGACACACACCGCTTTCCAACTGTCACTGGTCAGATTTTTTATAGGTTTAAATCCTGGCTAGCGGTTGGCGTAGAATACGTCGGATGTCAGTTTCGACCAATCAAAATCATTTCGCGGCCGGCGCCCGGCGGTCACAAAACGAAGTTAGATAACCGTGTTCGGAAACGAAACGCATTAAAATAATAATGTAACGAGGCTAAAATAAGAATCACGCACTTGTTTGAAGTTGGCACAATATTTCGGAAGAATCTGGAATCACCTCCGACTTTCGAGTGACGTCTGCAACTTTCCAGCAAAACACTGGAAACGTCTGGCAAGCTGTTTCGTCTAAAAAGTATTAGTCATGTAAATACGACACGCGGGAAAAACCAGAAAGTTGTTTTCCGAACGCGGTTGACAGGCGATAGGAGAAGCGAAGATAGCGCGGGCGGCGGTCAGTCCAGCCAAGCGAGCGGTAGCGGCAGTGATGCCAAGCGAGCGGAAATTCGACAGTGATTCTAGAAATTCTTACGTAGTGAGATAAATCGAAGCAAAAAGTAATAAATGCGGAAATTGATGGAATATTCTAGTGAACAGTGATAAATTTCCGAAACAGTTTAATTTAAGGAATAGCTTTACATTTCTATTACAAGCTATATGCATCGCATCGGTGTTATCTGCGCAGCGTGTCTTAAAACAATTCTCAACTGATAGATTAAGTCATGAAATACGTGAAATATTTAAGTAGAATCTCAACGCGAAATACTTTATGTAAATAAAACAGAACCTTTCAGTACGAATGCCTTATTTAAAGAAATCTACGCCATCACTACAATTTCCTTTCACTGTTCTACTATAAGTGCCGGTGGCATGTACCGATGGCTTCCTCATTTATCATGAACCACTTTCCGCCATTTTGGAAAAAAATCTTAGTATAATTTTTATATTATTACATTGATGTTCAAACATTTTTGACTCGGAATGAAGACAGAAATTCATTTTTAAGTATTGTGGGCAAGCTTTTTTACACCCTGTATATTCAAGAATCGAGAATTGGCGGACATTTTAGTCCAGTGGGCATAAAACCGTCTTGCAGGATCGATTCACAATACATTTACGTGAATTTATCTAGTCTGGTTTTTTTGCCGTCTTCCACTTTAATAATTGGGCCTACATATCAATTTTTTCAGAGTTTTCAATGAATTATGAGAAATAATAATTACTTACTTACCATCACGCCGTTTCCCCGTGGGGGTAGGCAGAGAGGATAGAGTGCCATACTCTTCTGTGTCACACAACTCTCGCCTCATCCACATTCATACATCTTCGCATGCAAGCTCGACGGTTGTTGAGGCTTCTAACGGGACCGTCTTCCAGTATCTGGTTAATCTGGTCATGCCACGACTTCCGCGATCGCCCCCTCTTTCTGGCGCCGTCAACACTTCATTATATATCTTTCTTACCATTCTTTCCTCATTCATTCGCTCAACCCTGCTTTAATTCTATGAATTATGCTACGATTAAGATTTTAAAAAGAAGGAATTATACATGATCAAGGATTTACAGTGTTCTGGACGTTTGACATTATAAATTACTAATTACTTAATTTAAAAATTAAAACTAAATTATAAATTACTCGAAAGATTTACAAGACAGTCGATCATACCCGAAAATTCTCAAAACAACAGTCCATACATAAAGGGTGAAATAACCACCGCACAGTTGTGAAAGTTTGGCGATTTCGCAAAAAGACAATAAATTCAGTGCGATAAATTAAGAGAGTACCCGCTGGGGGTTTGCAAGTAAGTAAGTACGATCACAGACGTGCGAATATTCTGGAATATAAAGCATTCTGTAACGATATTGGCCTATTCAAATAGACATTGCTGAAAAATTATACGAAAATATCTATCTGCTAAAGTTTATAATAAAGAGAAGCTTCACAAACCGTTAAATACTCTATAATTAAATATTTGCCGGATAGATAAGTGCGGACGAGCTTTATTATTTCTGCACGCGGGCGTGTAAAGCAGGCTTTATGTTCTTTTAGTTTGGCGAAGCGAGCCTATCAAAAGCGGTTGTCCGCGTAACGAACTGGCCAATGAAACGCGTCCTTAGAGTTAGACTTTGACTTTTACACGCGAGTTGGAATCAAAGATGGCGCGAGATAGGGACTATTTTTAGGCGTTACAAATTAGAAAGCGGCACTTGAGTTTTCAGCTTGAAGGTCGGCGGAGGCTTTGTCGAGGAGAGTCAGTAAGGAAGATAATTTGGCTGGATCGAGGAAAAAGCCAGAGGTTGATAATAATTCAAAGAGAATTGGAACAGTGAACAGCTAAGCATTTTCAATATTATTTATTTCTATTGCCTTTTTCGTGTATTCAATTTAGAACTTTCTGGATCGTAACAATTATTGATACATGTTGTGGATTGTTTTGTTACGTATTTTGGGCCTAGGGATAATTATTACTATACGCGCTTCAGATTCAATATACAAGAAATCGTAATATGGCGACTGTGATAGTTATTCAAATTATTGCATAACGCTTATGAAATATATAATTCTGTCGCTGTTCATATGAAAAATCACTTAAATTTGATATTCATATATTACCAAAGATATAAAGGCTTTAAAATGGAATACTTTACTGACGAAGGGTGTTTCGTGTTTGGATTTAAAATTCAGAATAATTATGTATATTCAATGTCGCGAGGTTCGGAATGTGCGAGAGGTTCTTCAGGGCGGATGTATTTTTATGCTAACGAATGCTTTGTTATCTATACTGGCGATTGAATACACGGATTTCTATATGATTTGTGTAGATCGTGCGAGGAGTTTCTTACAAATAATATATTTTAAAAATGCATCTGGATTTTATATTTGTTTTATTAAAACATGATTGTGTGGTTTATTTGAACTCGTTACATGTTTTTATTGCGTCATTGGGCAACCGTTCTAAACACAATTTGTTCCTAACAAATTCTTATAAAACGTATTTCGAATTGTACATGTTGTATAGAGATAGTTAATTTAGATACGGCCGGTCTTCAGCTGGGGAACACATTTATGTTTTCTATTGCGGTTAATTATTTTACTATCGGCCTGTATGCGAAGGAGCTGTGCGTAGCCAATGTCGCGAATGCTGTCTGAACTTGTTTCAACTAGTACGAGAATTTAATTATGTGTTTTGATATCACGATTGTAGGCGTGATATAGGTTCAAATCGTACGAGGAATTTCCTACAAACAATATATTTTAAAAATGCATCTGGATTTTATATTTATTTTATTGAAACATGAATGTGTGGTTTATTTGAACTCGTTACATGTTTGTATTGCGTATCATTAGGCAATCGTTGAAAACACGATTTGTTCCTATCAAGTTCTTATAAAGACGTGTTTCGAATTGTATATATTCCTTAATTGCGGTGGTTATTCATATGACATTGCTTTATTCATTCAATATTAGATACTTGAAATGTTTTCTAGAACATTATTCACTATTGTGGGCAGTTCGCGGTGTGTTCAGGGGTAGTTAACCTTCGGTCTTCCGTAGCCGTGATAGTTTTCATATGACATTGTTTTATACATTCAATATTAGATATTTGAAATGTTTTCTAGAACATTATTCACTATTGTGGGCAGTTCGCGGTGTGTTCAGGGGTAGTTAACCTTCGGTCTTCCGTAACCGTGATAGTTTTTCATATGACATTGTTTTATTCATTCAATATTAGATATTTGAAATGTTTTCTAGAACATTATTCACTATTGTGGGCAGTTCGCGGTGTGTTCAGGGGTGGTTAACCTTCGGCCTTTCGTAATCGCGATAGTTATTCATATGGCATTGTTTTATTCATTCAATATTAGATGTTTGAAATGTTTTCTACAACATTTTCCATTATTGTGGGCAGTTCGCGGTCTGTTCAGGGGTAGTTAACCTTCGGTCTTCCGTGATCACGTTATTCACTTATATGACAGATTGTTTTGTTTTGTTCGTTTAATATAAGTAATATCGTATTTTTATGAGTTACCGTAATTATTTATCTATATGATTTTATTATTGAGAGTGATGCAACGAATACTATCTTCACGAATACGAATATCAGGCTTACTATTCGGTGAATACGAATGCGAATATTTCCACCAAGGTGGGGGAACTTGAACATACTTGTAAATATAATAACCTTGATGCAGCGAATGCTACCTTCATGAATACGAATATCAGGCCTACTATTCGGTGAATACGAATGCGAATATTTCCACCAAGGTGGGGGAACTTGAACATACTTGTAAATATAATAACCTTGATGCAACGAATACTACCTTCATGAATACGAATATCACGCCTACTATTCGGTGAATACGAATGCGAATACTTCCACCAAGGTGGGGGAGAACGCAAGCATACTTGTAATTGTATTGTTTATGTCCGCTTGTGATATCACTATACGGCGTAGATGAACTAGTTTGAAAGGGCTTATGTTCTGTATGTGCTCGGCGTAGAGGGAATGGTTTTCTTGTTTCTAGGATCTAATACAGTTTTACAGGTGCTGATATTAAAATATATATATATATACAAGGAAAACACTATTTTGGGAATCACTAACTGGATGACAGATATTGCAGCACACATACACACAAGGAGGACGTTATGTTAAATACATGACTGGAAAGTTGTTATTGGAATACACAGGCGCCACTAGAAGATATGGGCAGTTTGCAGAGAACTTCAACTTCTGTCAGTTAAGGACCTTTTACTATTACTATTCTTTCGCCTTTTTGCATAACCGTGGATGAACTAGATTGAAGGGGTTTATGTTCTGTATGTGCTCGGCGTAGAGGGAATAGTTTTCTTGTTTCTAGGATCTAATACAGTTTTACAGGCGCTGATATTAAAATATATATACAAGGGAAATGAAGGGCTACACAGGCGCTGGTAATTGCTCAATTTTGGAGAGTTATATTACTTCGGATCAGGATGCCATCTCAGAAGCAGACCAACTACAGAACTAAGATAAGAACCTTTGATATTATTTATTCCTGATGTTTTCTTATGTGTATCAAATGGAATGTTCGTGCTATATAATTTGTCATTGTCTCATGGTCACTATTCATTTCATTACGTGGGTTCAGAGTTCGACGGTAACGGACGCGGAAACAAATTAGTACTGATGTCGGTACGTAACGTCGGGATTATATCTTAATTATCTTTAGGATAGAAGCGAGGTCATCATACGTGCATTCTGCATTTCAAACGTTTTACTAACATATATAAATACATATTATTGCGTTTTACAAATTGAATATGATCGCGGGAAATAGGCATTCCGTCCGGTTATGCAATGTTAACTTCCAACGTAGCATAATGAGATCTTATTACCGGTGCTAGACTCTCGAGGTTAGTCACGTGATTGTTGTATAAATGGAATAGTGAAGGGGATTGAAGAATGAGATACACTCGCGATACAGGTAGTTGTATGTAACTGGGATCAAATGACGGGGTGCGTGTTCTCGGTCCAGGGGATGAACGGGACTGCGGAGACACTCTGGGTGGGTCTAAGTAGAATTGCGCAAAGCCTCCACACAGTTAAAATGTGTTCAGTCAAGCAACGGTGAAGCATTTCGAATCGGACCAGAGCGTCGTGCCTCAAACACAGCCGGAGGGAAGAAGCCCCTACGTTCTTTCACTCCCTTGGCCCGACGAGCTCGAATTCCGGATATGAATGTTCATGAATGTCAGCTAAAAGACTCAGGTAGCCGTACCTCAATCGAAACCTTCGTTCGGGACCTCCTCAACGTACGAGACAGGGCGTTCCGCATGGACGAGCAACTATGAGAAGCAAATGAAGGGGATTGAAGAAAGAGATACACTCGCGATACAGATAGTTGTATGTAACTGGGATCAAATGACGGGGTGCGTGTTCTCGATCCAGGGGATGAACGGGACTGCGGGGACACTCTGGGTGGGTCTAAGTATAATTGCGCAAAGCCTCCACACAGTTAAAATGTGTTCAGTCAAGCAAAGGTGAAGCATTTCGAATCGGACCAGAGCGTCGTGACTCAAACACAGCCGGAGGGAAGAAGCCCCTACGTTCTTTCACTCCCCTTGGCTCGACGAGCTCGGGCTCTGGTTATGAATGTATGTGAATGTAATAACTCCGTACTCAAGGACGCAAGCAAGGACGTTCCTCATGAACGAGAAATTATAAGATGCAGGTAGCAGTTCGACAGTCAATACTTATGCTCGGGGCCGCTTTAATGAACGAGATCCGTTAGCAGTTTAACAATCAATTTTTACGTTCGGGACCGCATTCAGGCGCGCGATGGCATTACTAACACCATCATTCTCATCAGTCACCACCTTTTCTAACTTGCTGTATACAGAGACCTTCGGGGTTCTCTCTTCCCGGCCAGCGAGAAACATATCAGGAACTACACAATCAACTGTAATAATCATGCTGTTTTACCATCATTTAATACCTCTAGTCAATAAGACTACACCGTGGGATCAATCACATCAACTATATTTGGCGATGCTAACATGGCTCTGACTGACGCGCTCAAGGGAGAGTCTTTTCCAGTCACCCAGTTAGTTCATTCAGCCCTTTAATCAGCAGTAAACATCATAATAATCCGGCTCATGTAGCCGCAACGTGGGATCCTCATCATATACACCAGTCAATTTGACTGCCCCGCGGGACAATATACAAACCTTAATATCAGACGCGGGATTTCTTCCTGATATGTTTGTCGCCGGGAAGCGAGGACTTCGGGGGATTCCAGCAGGAGCAATAGAGTCTCGGCTTGATCTTGGTCTGCAGCTTAGTGTGGGAGGTTATGTCTAAACAGGAGTTAACCACCGGATGCGGCGATGCTCTGGGGCCGCATCCCCCTCCCCCCTACAGGGGGGGGGGGCATCTAGAATCCACGTTTGAACAGAAGTGGTTAGACACTTCTTGGATTTCACTTACAAATCTGTGTCTTCCATTCCCTTAGAATCTCGGGCTGCGATAATGTCAGACAAAGCTTGCCCTGAGCCTCTGTTGCGCCTAGTTGTTGTGAATATATATATGTTTGTCTTCCCCTACTATGTACTATGAACAGATTGAGCAGATTGGACAACGTGAGACGCGCTATCGGTAGGTTTCTTACTTGTGTTTTGAATATAACGTATGCTTTTATATCTTGTAAATCTGTCATAAATGGGTGCCGCATGTGGTTGTGCTGACACTGTTCTAAGTTGCTATTATGAGATGTTGATGATCACTGCGGGCGGAATCTTTAGCGTATGCCGTTAACTTGGCAACGATTGTATTGTTTTATATTACAGTATTTTAACCCCGGTGGTATTATAGTTATGGCGTTACTATGTAAGGAAGTTTTGCTACTAGCGTTTATTCCTCAACTACGCCGCATATAGTTGGCTTTTAGGCCGACTCAGGACGTGGACGATATCTGCTGTCTCTCGTATAGGTGAAACTGTAGAATTCTGTAACGGTTTCTAGAAGGGCCAAAGTAATTTCGGAAATATGTTTTATGTCTCTGGCATTTCGTCTATAAGTGTTCGAAGATTGTACGTGAATTTCGAGTCGATAACGGTTAGGCGATCTATCATCTTTAGTAAATAAATCCGTTATGTTATTTACGAGTACGGATTAGTTACGTGCGTTTGTTATTTCCATAGTTAGGTAAGAATTCGTTCTATATTAGTCTAGTCGCGTTAATAAGAATACGAATTTCACCACGTATCAAAAGAATTTTGGATAGCTACGGACACAACGAACGGGGGAATTTTCCTAGCCACTAGATGGATCACGACTGGCCAATTTTGAAAATATAAATTCTTAACAAAAAAAAAATAATATTAGCTTTCATGTAAATATACTTCCGAAGTTCTAAGTTCGACTTAAGTTTTTATCTAGAAGCTTAAGGCATAAAGTAAAAGTAAAAGTCACAAAAGTCGTAATAAAGCTTAATTCGGTAGCTTAAAGTCTCAAGCTTTGGGCTTTTCGTAAAACTTATATTATTAAACTTTATAGATAGGTATTTAGCTTAGGTGTACAGGTGGATACGTTACAAGCCCGAGAGCAAACTCTCCTCCAGCTCGCTCGATATTGTGCCAGACGCTCCCAGCTCTCAGGTGCTTCACATAGGCTCAGCGATTTCACAGTCGCACGACTATGCATGAATTTGTTTTTTGTTTTGAAAACGAATATCTTAAGTAAACGTTCACAATTCCACCCAAGAATAACCACGTGTCTATCAAATTTGTTAAGTTGTACATATATATTGTATGGTTCATCTAGGGTGAACGTTACAATGTGTGAAGTGATTACTAAAGCCAACCTAAAGACAGGCCGCTAGCCCTGTAAACGCCCACTGAAGGCTCCCATACATCGTTTTCCGTATAAGTAGCTTTATCTCTGTGAGACACATCTAATTTATTCGAATATATTTATTCCTAAACCGAAAAAGGATTGTATTTTACTTGTTGATTCTTGCGCAAAAGTTAATTCCGTGTTTCATCTTTAGTAACCCCCGCCGGCTTTTAGCCAGGTGAAACATGCGTCACCTCCCTTAACCTCCGGGGCCCGCCGCGAAGCTCCGGGCCATCCCTCGCGGCGGTAATCCCCGCAGCGCCCGCACCTGGGGCGCGCCTGAAAGAGCCCGGATTACTGGGCTCGATGCAGCGGTTAACCGGGGTTATGCAACGCTTCCGAGGCTTTCACTTACACTGCAGTAGCCAGAGTGGCATTTAAATACATTCAATTTTAATCTAAAAATTAATGACATTGTCACGGGTCGTAGCTGTGGGAGGCAAATGAAACGCTTGAAATTAATAACAGTTTTATTAATTTACTTAAAATTACCGGACACGAATTTGACTGGAGATTTATTCACAATTCACATTTAAAGTATTTTGCGCTAATCACTCGTCTATTCAGCACTTTATAGTAGTCTGTTGAATATTCCCACGTCTGTGTCAGGTCCTTGCTGGTATTTCGCTTTTATATGTGACTTTGTCAATGTAAAAATTACAGTGATTCTCGATAGGTAGGTACTCCCGTAAATTATTTCGTTGGTTGATATTCGCACACCGGATCGCCGTTCACTTATCACTTCAATGACGATCGCGTTCCGTCACAACAACGTATCTTTAGTCCCTTTTATAGTTAATTTCATTTCGCAATGTTTCCAGCATCTAAATGATCATTTAAGACATTTGTACTAATTTTCAATTTACTTTTAAGACGTAAGATCCTCGATTATGGGCAATTCTTTCTGCGTCTACCATCTAGTGACAATGTATTATCTCCACGGGAAAACGTCAATGACACATTTTTTTACATTTTATTATTTCTCATTCAAATAAGAATCATTAGCCCAAGCTAATGTATAATGAATGAAATATTACTCCAAAAAATTATTCAACATACTGCTAATAGGAATAAAAAATACAAGAAACGGAGCAGTATTAGATAATGAGATGGTAAAAAAGGAACTAACAAAGTGTATACTATAAGTGGTGCCTCGTAGCTAATTAAAAACTTCTAGTCTTCTTCCTTCAATTCTGAATACAAAATATCATGCACTTACTAAACACCATTTCTATAGAAATATTTTAATTTTTTCACATTTATTATTATTATTCATTGTGAATTCAGTTATACGTATAAATCGGAGTGAATTTCTGCTCTTAATAGCTTAAATAATGATTATAATTTAATGTAATTATTTTAAAAAATCGCCCTTGTCTAATCCGATTCATATAAACTAGGCCACAAAATAAAGGCGGAACTGTTCTTCACTCGGGAAATGAGGCAGCAATAACATTATTCAACGTAGATGAAAATGCATTTTTAATTATAACTGAAGAAAAAAATTCTGGACCAGCGGGAACTTGAGAGGTATGTTCGAGTAATCCTGAAAATATACAGAAAAGCACTAAAAACTTTTCAAATTGAATAAGCTATGTGCTATGTAAGAAAATGTAATTTTTAAAATAAATAATATTACACGAGAAAGCGACTAAATAGACATAGTCGTACATACATACATAACAATATTGAATATTATTTTCAAATTAATATTGATACACTTAAATATGTACAATATAATATAATGAATGCTTTGTGACGTGGTATGATTAAATCGCACAAAAAAGTAACTCACAACTTAAAAAAAACTATATATATATATTTTATATAGTTTTTTTTAAGTTGTGAGATAATCAGATGTATAGTTATTAAGAAAGGTTTCTGTAAGCTATCATTGAAATAAAGAAGCCGTTGCTTCGCCTCTTGCAACTATCCTTATAAAACACTACTTGTAGCGTTCCGTTTCGCAGCCGTAATTTGAATTTTTAAAATTTCACCTGAATCCACCTACTTCTGTAAATCCACCATTCTGTTTGAATTCACCCATTCGAAATTTGCTGGGAGAGAATGAATTATGAAATGAATTTCGTACTTCATATAAAAAATGAAATATTCATATTTAAACATTGTTTTATTATAAAATTAGTAGTTATATATTTAATATTTTTTCAGAAAACATATTTCATCTTCAAAAATAGAAAAATATTTTTGGGGTAACGTTATTTATATCAATAAAAAGAAGATACTCAGTAAAAAAACACTATTTATTGAATTATCAATAGGATTTCGTTTCGGGCCAATGATCCCTTCACCGATGGTGCTTTTTTTATATAGCTTACTAAAACTAGTAAAAATTTTGATATCAGAATTAATGATTACTAAAGATAATTGAATAGCAAAAACTCGCCTCGTGATCCAATGGTCGCAACGTTTAGTTTACAAGCGTTTAGCTTAGTTTGAAAATAGTAAGAATATTGATGTGACACGTATTCCGTGTTCGCATCTCTATTTAAAAAAAAAAAAAAAAAACTATTCTGAATTTTACAATCCATTTTTTTGGTATTATTAAGGGTTAAAATTATAAAATTATAAATTAGACAAAGTGTTCATTGAAAATTAAATTGATGTTATTTTTTTAGTTTATCGATGGTTAAGTTATTATCTTACTAAGCTTTCCTTTATGTTTTAAGTTTCCCCGCATGGGTTGGCAGAGAGAATACAAAGGCATACTCTTTTGCTTTGGTGCGCACGCTCTTCAGTTGTCGAAACTTTTAACAGAGCCGTCTGCCAATATTTGGTTTATCTTATCATAAATTACAATATCTTATAGTACAACTTAACAACATACATATCCATTAGCAAAAATAACTAAGTAGACAATGAAAATATTTATATTCCTAGAACTTGGGCTGCAATGTAAATGAAAGTTTGGTAAATGTTTAAGTTTTTTGTTTGTAACATTGTGGAAATTCATTTTTAATATTTAAAAAAATGAGGGTAAACAACACTGTTTTATTCCACTATATTTATTTTGAATTGTTTACAGCACGTTTACAACTGTGTTGTTATTGACAATGGGAGAAATCCCGAAAACGTTCTAACAATTCAAAATAAATATAGTGGAATAAAACAGTGTTGTTTACCCTCATTTTTTAAAATATGAAAGTTTGGATCCTCCTGTCGAAATCAAATGTCCTATTGGGCAAGTTTGTGCAACTTTTATCTGCATGTTTTCCGTCATGATCTCAACTTTGGATTACGAATGTGAATGATCAGATGCTACGTATTCTCGACATTACTTTATGGAATGGAAGAATTGACGCTTACCGTCTGACCGAAGAATCGATAAGGCGACTTGAAGCATTCGAGATGTGGATCTACGGAAGAATACACAAAATAAACTGGATGAACAGAATTACGTGTGAAGATTTTATGGGTCGGATGAATTAAAATCTGAAAACTTCAATATCTCGAATATGTGATGAGATATCCAGAGAAGGAATAGAGATCTTGCACCTCATGATGCAGGGAAAGTCGGGCCCTTGAAAGGAGGAAAACATTACAGAGGAAAAAACTATGACAGTTTTTTCTTGGGTAAACACTTTATAACTTTGTGGTGACATATTCAATAATTAAATAAAATAAAAACAACTTTGTAAACACCACTGAAATATTTTTATTTACACCTCTACATGTTACGGAAACAAAGTTCCCTTCCTCAGGAGGATAACTAGTATACTAAAATTATAGAACATATGTAGACTTAAAATTAACAAGGAGGGGGGGGCGAGTGGAATGTAGGCGGAGTAAATGGAGTAAAATAATTTAATATCTAATGCAATTTCAAAAAACATACCTAACAATATTCTTCCCGCTTTCTATACCAACAATAAATTAAAAAATTACATCATAAACAATAAGGATAAAGAAAGCTCTATTAAAAAATCGGGAATTTACAAATTAGAATGTAAAGATTGTACGGCTTTCTACATTGGCAAAACAACCCGAAATGTGGAAACAAGAATTAGGGAACATTTGAGATGTTTAAATAGTAATGGATATTCGGAATTTGCCAACCGTTTGATTGAGCAGAACCATACTTTTGACAGCAATTTAGGTCTTAAAATATTACATATTAATAAAAATGATAGACAATTAGATAGTTTGGAAGTTTTAGAAATAAGAAAAAATATCAACCTTAATAACAATATAATAAATAGCCAAATTCAATTCCCAAACAATCCGATTCTTAATATTTTTCCAATTTTAAACAAAAAAACCCAACACTCTCATTACCAAACACTTACCTATTCCGCCCCCCCTGCTCTTCCATTTACTCCGCCTACATTCCACTCGCCCCCCCCTCCTTGTTAATTTTAAGTCTACATATGTTCTATAATTTTAGTATACTAGTTATCCTCCTGAGGAAGGGAACTTTGTTTCCGTAACATGTAGAGGTGTAAATAAAAATATTTCAGTGGTGTTTACAAAGTTGTTTTTATTTTATTTAACTAAGACAGTTGTTTGCTCAGTCTAGACAGGTATTCCGGATAGCAGTAAGGAAAGTGATGACAGCCAACGATCTGGCACAAGTAATAGAAGAAGAAGAATTATACCAGATATTTTGCGGAGTTCCCCTTTTTCTTATTATACAATTAATATTTAGTTATTATCTCCTTTGGAGAATTTGTTAAGGCGATCGTCTTGCAAAATGAGCAAATTTCACCTTTCTTCTCATATCTTCTCTAGCGTTTTTTATCACATTTTTGTAAGAAAAATATATCATATTAAAATTTATTCATCTGGTTCCATAAATGACTTTTTTAAATTTATTTATAAATAATAATATCTATTCTTTTAATAATTAAAGTGAAAAAATTTGTAGATCATGTAAAAAGTTTTGAAAAAAACAAAACAAAATAAAAAACTATGTTGTAAGTAAACAAACTAAAAAATTTCACAGTAATTTAAACAGGTTTAGGATAATCGTTTACTTTGTAAAATTATTGAGAAAAAAAGACATTTCAGTCACAAAACAGCCGCAAAGAGCAGCAATTTACTTCATTTTTAAAACAACGTAGGTTTGGTTATTTATTAAATTATTTAATAATTCAGTTTGTGTCATTTAAATTAAATATTCGTATTTAAAATGTGTGGAACCTGATGAATAAATATAATATATGTAGATCTTTTTAATACAAAAATGTGATAAAAAATGCAAGAGAAGATATGAGAAAAAATTGTGAAATTTGCTCAATTTGCATGACGGTCGCCTTAAGCACTAATCCAAGGAGGTTATATTTTTTACGATGTTTTATTTTTAAAAAGAAAAATTATTATTAAGTGTTATTATAATTGTCGCAGAAAATAACCACGGCACCATGAATGTCGCTCGCTAAGTTGTCGGTAAAGTCTTCGCCACCTCCCCCACAATTCACCCTGGCGCGACTCACTTTCCAGCGTTTCTATTCAGTTCCACAATAATGTGGCTAATGAACTGAAATAGCGAAAACCTAAAATACGAAAAAGCGCATTTTTAAATATGTACCTGTTTTTATGACAGTTTTCCATTCTTTTTGCTAAGGTTTTTTTCTAACACTTATTATTCGGAGATTTATCTCGTTTTATTTTAATTGAAGATCAAAAAGTTTTCATTTTGCATCATTTTAAACTTGGAATCCCTGTTGCATGATAGCAAACCTAGCGTGTATTAATTCAAAGATTACTGAGATTCATTGCACATTCTATAGTATTATATTATGTAAAGTTGATAACTTCTGGTTATAATATAGTAAAATACTAGTTTATCTGGAAGAGCACAGAATGTAATATTAACTTAGCTGCCGAAATCCCAAGCTAATATGTTTAAATTTCTCAAAACACTCAAATGTAAATATATTATGTAAACAATTAAAAAAAAATAAAAATCTTATTTGAAGATGTGAGGACGGATAGCTTCTACGAAATACCACACATGAGGGATACAGAAACAAAATCGCCATTTTTTAATTGACAAAAATAGTGGGTGACGCGTTTAAAAATAATTATTCGGCAGTAGTTTTACACTGATAACTGAGATTGAAAACATGTTTGAATAAAGGCATATAAATTCTGTCTATAAAATCAGTTACAAATACGTTAATCTCCATTTTCTAGATCCAGAGGCGGGTTTGTCTATATAACCTCTCATATAAAATAAATATTTTCCTTCAAATATTTCGCAATATAACATGGTAAACATAGCAAATTTGGTAATCATAGTTTTTCGGATTGGAAATATTTCGGGTTTGTATCTCGGTTGTTACCAAATATTTTTTTAAGATTGATTGTTTTTAATCTTTTCAATTCTTCTGCCTCCTACATCCCCCTAATTAAATAAATTTTACCATCGTAATTCACACAATTATTCGTTATTTTTATACCCTGTATCTTAAGAGTGGTTGTACACTAAATAAACTTTGCTTTTTTGTGAGTTTGTCGTTGAAGATTCATTGTTGATCATTCAGCTCTGCATATGCATAAATTAGAACGTACCGTATAAAGTACAATAATAATTTTTAAGAATGCCGCTTTTAACAATTCATCCTTATTTACGCATCCTGATGAATTGGTCAATATTTAAATTAGAATCCTTCAATATTTAAAAGTAAATATTTTAAATAAATTGAATTACCAGCTCACTTTTTTTTTAATGAGTAAAAAGGGGATTTTCCTATTACGACAATGCACTGATATAATTTTCACGCAAATATCCCAATTTTGCATCCAGACGCCAGATGGCGTACGAGAAATATTATTGTAAATTAATGCAATAATTACATTTTGATGTTGAATTTGCCATCGTCGCGTCGCAACGCGTCGTAATGGGTATTGAAATACACATTAACAATATATAATAATTAAAATTGAAAAGTGGAATGAAATAATCGAACATTTGACTAGATAATATTTAAAACACGATTTTATTCAAGCCGTTTAGAAAATTTGCTGGTTTTGGATTTTTCTCTTTGAAAAACCTACCAGCAATTTGCGTCGGTTATTTAAATTCATATTTTTATTTTTAAGCTTACAAAACGTTACAAATGACCGAGGCTTAAGCGCGGTTCGTGTTTAGTTATTTATGGTTACTTTAGTGAAGATCCACAAAAAGCTTCGAGCTGCAATACAAATATTTTCTTTAAAGAAAATACCAGAAGTTTAAGCTCACTCGGTGCCTTAACAAATACGTTTATAAGTAATTACACGAACTGTTGTGTCTATTTTTGGCTTCTGGAGAAGGCTTTAGTTTTTGCTAATGTTATACATTAATTCCCATTAGTGTTATGCTGTTCTTTAAAACACTGGATATAGCCGTTTGTTATATACAAGATAAAATAACTTTTCATGTGAAATGTTATTTTATTTTGTTAATGATACAACTTATACATCCAATTTTCATTGTTCATTTATTCATATTAGATTATAAAAATATTGAATTGCCTGCATTAGTATCTGATAAGTTATTTCTAATAGTAATGTAGTTATGCAAGTTTTCCGCGTAACTCCGCCATTTTTCGCTGGAACGTCATTTTTATTTTCCGCTTCTCGTATACAAGTGAAATATTAAACCAACTACTTGATACTTCACTTGTCTATGAAAACTATATAAAAAAATATAAAATATTATTGAAGTCACGTAGAGGTAACAACAATATTATTTAATGATCACCATGAATAATCTCTACAATTTAAATGCCAAATCCGTAAATAACATAACTTTGAATCATATTTAAAATCTTCACATGTAAGGGCATTTTTAGAACACATCAGATAAGAAAAATAAAATTAGGCAAATATTAACATTACCTTGATTTTTTAACGTCCCAGTCTAACAACACCAAAATCAAGTATGAATGTAATCTTGACACGCCAGTGATTGGGGTTCGTCTCCCAAACTTTTCTAAGTCTTACTCTTACCCTCCAATGTTTGCATAAGTAACCCAACATGGCGGCGCGGTGAGGCAGTTTACGAAACCATTACGTCTGGTTGTGTTTGCATGGAAGTTATGAAAACAAATGATGGATGACACCTTTCCTTCAAAATCATTCCTCGCCCTTTCAAATAGCAATATGGGGCTGGTATTAATTTATCATATTTAATTGCGTATCGAATGTATTCGCCAGCAAGCACTTAAATTGTGCTGTCATCAGTTTTGAATAAAAACCTTTGTCCGAGTTACCAATTTTTTTTCGGGTGCATCTTAATATAGAAATGTACACTTAATTAGATTTAAACGAATGAATAAATATGCATTATTTGAACGCCAAACTTTATAGCTCGTGCATAAATAATAATTCTCTTTCATAAAGTAGTCCAATGAATATCGTATGCTCTGAGCCTCGAATTGGAAATGGCTACTTGGCAGGATCATTGCACTATATATTGCAGAGAAGTACTTTAGATGCATAGGGTGTTTTCTTTTGAGGTTCAAAACTTTAAAATGAAATAAAACATAAAGATCGAGGTTAATGGCTGTGGTATTTGGTTTATTCCAAAGATAATTTTATGCCAGTTAAGGTGAATTTTTAGAGCTTTGATTTCGGAATGGCATTCCTTTTTCCAGTGATAGCCAATTCGACAACGGTCGAAACGAAACTGAGCACAGAAAGCTGATTTGTGCTAAGTTTGGTTTGCCATTTCACCATGAATAGACTTAAGCTAACACAATGCATCAAATTTTTAAAATTTATTTCTAAAATCGTGGTATCGTAGTTATACATAAACACATAAAATTATTTTTCTAATAAAGCCAGTACCACGACTTCTTACCATTAACTACGATTTTTTTACTTATTACTTATAATTGTTTTATATCTTAAAAAAACATCCTTTATGATGAATTTTTAAGCCAACAGTGAACACTTGGAAAATATATTTTTGCGACCATTCTTGAACCAA
>JADDOH010008799.1:0-27477 GCA_016648135.1 Agrypnia vestita
GCAATCAGCAGTTTTTTATAAGCGTGGATCGAAAAACACACAACCATCCCTCGTGACTTAACGCGTGGCACTACTGACTCGTGTTCATCAGGTGAAGTTTCTCGATAGTTGACAGAAGCGGCTGAGTGTTTACGATCGCAAAAATGTGCCTACTTTTCGTTCAATCATCATCGCTCTTATTACCCGACGGCTCTCATTACCCTGTTCTCCCCTAATCCACAACACAAAATACACTAAAAATGTTCTTTTTAACCTGTCCTGCACCAAATAAACTCGTGAATTTCCGTAAATGCGTCATTCTCATTTTTGTTGTATTTAAACTGTCCCTGACCATTTTCGTAACGTGGTGGTATTTAAAAATGTTAATTTTTGTTTTGTTTAATACCTAAGATAGGTTTGATGATACCCTCTCATATTAATACGATCTCAAAAGTTTTAGAAACCGTAAAGAAATGAGGTTTTAGGGGAGAAAGGGATAATAGGAATCACGCGTTCTAGCATCCAGAGGAAAGTATTTAAACAAACGAATTATATTATAAAAAAACATTTGCGCTTAGCAATGTGGAAAACCATAAATATTAAGAGAATCTTACTAAAAATACTCACTTTTGAATTCGATTCGATTTAAAATTGATATATTGGATGTTAACTGTTATAAAAATACCATTTGTAGTAAGATAAAAAGATTTCCCACATTAATTTCACGGGATAAAGAATAACAACATACATACGGATAACATTGTCTCACTCTCATTAATGTATGTCGTAACTGAATGCATATTATGAGAATGTAATATTTATATTTTTACACGTTAGAATTTTTACTATTTTGCAGCCACTTCAGCTGGTAAAAGCGTTTTTTCTCGTGCTTATAAAACCTTAATTTCTCATGATAGGAAACACGAATTAACAACATGTGCCTGGGCGTCTACGGGTATTTTCTATCATGGTTAAGAGTAAAACTAAATTTTTTTGTCGTTTTCTTCACCATAAATGCTTATTTATTTTGGATTAATTTTTAGATTACCAGCCTTTTCAGAACATCCCATAAATGTATATAATCTGAAGTAATTATTCATCGGAAAACATTCATTTCTAGTAAGTTAAGTATATTGGTTACCAAGTTGTGCAAATTAGTAAGGCAGCCCTCGTAGCCCAATGGGTATGACACTGGCTTCTCACATCGAGGGTTCCGGGTTTTATTCCCGGCGAGGTCACAATTAATCTACGTGATGTGTTTTGCTTGGATGAATTAATAGGGTGTTACTCTATCTATAGCACCATTTTATAAATAAAATAATAAACACATTGTTTTCACCACGATTACAATAAAATTATTGCAAAATTTCTACATATTTCGGGAGCGATATCCACTTCTTCAGAGCAAGAAATGTACTAATACTAATTTTCGAGTATAGACAGATAGATATGTTAGTTATGGTGGGAGTAGGTTGAAGAGGGTGTGGTTGCAAATTAAGTAGGTACTTAGGCACAAAGTAGTTACAATAGAAGCAGGTTTCTTGTCGTTATATTCACTACTCTCTCTTCTGCTACCTCGCTTCAATTAAATATACTCTCAATTTCGCAATAATTATCAAAGCAATCGAATTTAATAATTTATTATATGTGAATTCGTAAAATGCTGTAAAATTCCTTTAAAGCATCGCTATACTGTCCTTTAGACTATAAACTATTTACTCTTTCATTATCTGCTTCAGCAATAAATTAAGTAGGTACATACGAATATTTAACGAGGAATTTCAAAAAGATGTAGTTTTCATATGTTTGATGATACTTTTATGTCCCGTATCCATGGAAGGATATACGATGAGATAAATCTTAGAAATTGAATCGAGATATAATATATCTTATTAATTTGTACGTGTCGCAGCCATCTGATTAAATCAGCCAGGTAATTGGACGCCTAGGCCGTTCATTAAACGCCGGTATCCAATTGGATGCCTAGACCAATAGTTAATTGAACTAGAATCACTCAACGTTTAATAACTTGGCGTATTGAAAGTCAGCCCTTTGAAGATGACTGACCAAGACAGCCAAGTGATTCAAATCTAACCTAGCCTAACCAAAAATCACTAATACATATTCCATTTTTACTGCTGGTGGGGAGATTCAAATTCACCCAACTGACCAACGGAACGTCGACAGTAATTGAATTGAAATTTGACGTTTGGCGTACAACAAACGTAAAGTGAGTCACGAGAGACTCGAATCGTTGACTATCAAAATATACCCAATTACCTTTTTTTTTTTAATTTGAATGTCTATATATTCTCTAAACTCATTCCTATGTTTTAAACATTAGTTAATATCGTATGTGGGGTATAAAAGCAAAGGAAACAATATTAAAAAAAAAATTAATGCAATCATCGAGGATTATCTACTATTAATATATTTAATAATTTATATAATGTACTGAATTCGATATTTTATACGACACATAGCCTATAAATTTAAGAAAACATGATTTTGGAAGAGATAGATACATAAAATGTAGAATTCAATATATTTTAAAATAGTAACCCTCGGTGACTGCATTCAAAAAAGTTTTTTTTATTTTTTGGACATTGCTGCCTTTGCTTTTATACCCCGCAATATTTGTATCAATCTGAAATTATGGCTTGTTAAAAATCAGCTAATTTAAGTTATAAACGAGATATGAAACTGTTTTCTTTGATTTGCCAAAAAACTAGCTCACGGAGTTGGTAGGTTTTGATTTTTAACTATTCACTCCAAGAGCCGAGGGGTGTTTCTAAAGAATCTTAATTTCTGTCTCAGAGATTCTTTCGAGTCAAAAATATCATAAAAAAAATTTAACAAAATACTAGCAGGTAAAAAAAGAAGTAGCTTGTTGGTCTTGTGGTTAGGACTCTCGCCTCGTGATCCAAAGGTCGCGGGTTGGAACCTCACTCCACACCAGCAAGTCAGTCCTTTTTTAATAGCACAAGCGTTTAGCTTAGTTTGAAAATAGTAAGAATATTATTAAAGAGTTAAGGTTGGTATTACGGTTGTTAGACATTTTTAACTATGAATGGTTACGGATATTTTATACGAAGCCCCCAGAAGCATTAATCAGTACGCCCTGTGCCTCCACCGGTACAGGACGTCCTCCTGGTGACGTTGAATACGAATTCAACGAAACGTCGAAAATCGCTTCTCGGAAAACATACGGTCCGTATAAAATATCCACAACCATTCACAGTTAAAAAGTAAGAATATTGATGTGACACGTATTCCGTGTTCGCATCTCTATTTAAAAAAAAAATGGTACGGGTTCGACGAGATTTTTTTATTGTCTTAATTAAATAAGGGGCTCCTCTGGCTCACCGCTGGAGATAGAATCATACGATGGATCGGGATTAGAGCCTCCAATCCGAATATTCGAGTATTCGAGAACTCGAATATATTCGCCTGTTTTCAAGTCTTCGTTATTCGAATACTTTTTAAAGTATTCGTAAAGTATTCAAAGCTCATATTTATATTATAAGATTTTTAATATTTTTCTAAACGAAACAAAGGTTTACGAACCCTTAAGTCATATGCAAGCATTTTCAGGTATTCGATTTTTTTTTCGAAGTCGGACATCAAAGGTTTACGCCGTAAATTGTCGGACATCTTTTGCATTTGCCTTTTTTATGCTTATCTTTATTGTTTTATGACAATAAGCATTTGCGGTTAACACACTTTATTTTGTCAACGATGGAGTTAACTATTCGACATTCGAATAGTTGGAATCACGAATATTTGGAGGCTCTAAGTGGGATGAATGAGGAGATATTGGAGCAACTGACCTTTCCATTTTTCCCGTTTTGAGCATGGCGAACATAGTCTGGGCGACGTTCAGGGCGTGTCTCCAGTTGTGGTACTTGACGGGCCGGTAGTTCTTCTTCACGCTCAGGATCCAGCGACACAAGACCTGCAAATGTCACCAATTAACTCTTTTGTAGGCTTACTTCAGATGGCAGAAAGGAAGATTAAGCGGAAGAGAAAAATTCAATAAAATTACATTTTAATAAAAACACATTGTTGGGCGAGTTGCTTATTTTAAAACACAGTTCGTTGATAATTAAACAAGATGACTCGTTTAGAAGGCTAACTAGAAAAAAATCTATGTTTATATGAGATAAATTATATGTCTCATAGAGACGAATCTATTTTTATGAGAAATATGTATGGACGTCTTTATAGGGTGTCCACAGGGCTTATGACCTGTGTTAGCTGGCCTACATACATATTTCCCATAAAAATATCTTCGTTTTTGTGAGACTTCTATAATTTATCTTAATGGTTATCCCCAATGATATAACAAACTGTAGATACGTTACAAGCGTGAAATCTTGGCAACTCTAAAGTAAGGTAATTGCCTTACTTGCAATTGTTATCGAACGGACCTTCTTTGTGATTGGGCGCGACGCCACGCCGAAAAAGAAAGTCCCGGGGAAAAGGGAACAGAGTATCGTACACCATTGTAAGAATGAGTGTGTTATTTTAGTCACCGTGACTTCAAATTACCTGATTTTTCTGTCTACACGCAGTGTGAAATAAGTGTGCCGTGATTTGTTGTCTCTTTCAATGCAATATTTGCTACACATGAAAGTCGGCTAGTATTGGAATAACGTGTTTATATTATAATATGTCAATGGTTATCCCTCTGTGCGTGAACAAAACCCAATAATTGAGTTCTCAGAACATACACATAAAAATATTGATAAAAAATATTTACCAGCAAAGATCTGTTGTCAAGAGTGAATTAACAATTAGACAATGGTAACCGTTTACTTTGTGGTCGAATTTATACGTTATTTATGTTATTGTGAGACATTCTCTCGGCAAGATACATAATGTTCTGGATTTCTAGTTACTGTAGTAACTATGTATTTTTTCGAAAGATAGATTTTATGTTTATCTTAATAAGTATTTCATCTAATTTGTTTCAATAAAATTACACTGGTATCGACTATCTAAATATATTTCTGCATGTGTTGTACACAATCATAGCAAGAATGATCTCACTTTTATAAGAGATCAACTGATATAAGTTGGTCTCTTGCAGGTTAGGGTAGATATGGTTAGTCATATAATATTTTATGTCCGCCGATTATGGTGGCTTTCAAATGACGTCACCCGACAAGGCAGTATTTAAATTTTCAGAGAATTTTTTTTCACAATATGTAAGCACAAAGCTTTATTCACATTCTGCCCCGCAAAAATTATACGGGGTTATTTGGAAAACATTAATAAACTCGCAGGACTATATTCCTGTATTGATTATGAGTCGAAAATGTTCAAGCTATCATGATCAAATATCAATAGAGATATCACACCAATCAAATACAATGGAGATATGCGAGAACAAAGTTTGCATTTTTTTCAATATTTTAGGAAATTTTAGGAAAATCGCCTAGAGATTAAGTGGTCGAGGGTTCGTGCCTTATCCCGGGAGACCACCAACTTAGTCCTATTTTCATGGGTTCATGTGACATGTATTTCGTGTAGGCAACGTTGTTTTTTTTTTAAATTAAAAAATATATGAAAAATATGGCAAAAAATGGCAAACTCAAACATTTTGGATTGGATTGGAGACTTTGGCCCTTACAAAGAAAAGTGTAGAAAAGCTCAAATGCACGCAACAATCCATGGAGAGATCCATGCTTGGAGTAAGCCTAAGAGATTTAGAGAGAGAGAATTAGAAATGACGAAATTAGGCGCAGAACTAGAGTAGTGCATATCATGGATCGTGCAGTGAAGCTAAAATGGCAATGGGTAGGACACGTTGCAATGCAGGATGCTATAAGATGGCCTCCCAGAGTTCTGGTTCAGAGTTATAGAGACCTTGGGAGAATAAAAGCGGCATCGGAAGACCTCAAAAGAGATGGGCCGATGATATAGCCGCTGTGGGGGGAAAGAAATGGCTACAATTAGCAAACAACAAGGAAGGATGGAAAGCGAAGGAAGAGGCCTGTATCCAGCAGTGGAGAGACGAAGGCTGATGCAGAAGAAGATGAAAAATAAATATAATCAAATCCTTTGGTCATGATTTTTTTTTGAAATACCTACCTTTTTCTTCTGAGCTATTTAATCTCTGAACACGCGTTACAAAAATAAAGGTAATTTATTTTGTATGGTTTAAATCCTACGGCTTAAATACTCCCAAATTCCTTAAGCTCCCAAAATTTAATCCGGACTTATTCCCACCTTCGTTATATACAATTATAATTTTCATGCAAAATTAAAATTGCGGCTTCCCCATTTATCAGTCAATAAAAAATACCAGTGTTTCATATTTTTCAAATTCCATCCTTGAAATGCTATTTTATTTACGTAATACTGTATGTTGTATTAAGCATGAAATTTGTTTGCCGAAAAGCGAAAGTAACGAACTTAATACAGAATAAATATTAGCTGTGCTCGCTGCGTATCAAAGTATTATCGGAAGACGAGCAACTAGCAGTAATATTCGTCAAAACTCGATCGATTTCCCGTAATATCCAAATCGAAGATGGGAAAAGTTGACAGCTTCCTTAACAACAATCGTTTATGTTTACCAAAAGATAATCGAAACTTGAACAAACTTTTGTGGTAGGTTGTGTTTGCGTAATAGGAAGACGGCACAGCCCCGCGTTTCAAAATGCCACCACCCGCCACCCTTAACCTTTTCCTGCTGCTTAATGTATGAACACAATTTCACATTAATAATTAGCAACATTAAATGATACTTGTACTCGTATAAGCTCATTTAGCGAATAAACACCTCGCGGAGTATATGTAAACATTACTAACTGCTTGTACGAGATTTGTGTGAATTAAGGAATGGATAAGTGATTACTCGAATTACCTAATTCTTCATCTCCCCCCGAAGCCGAAAATGTACCAATTATTTGTTTTATATACATATCATATTTATTTCAAGCTGTATTGCTTCTGCGGTGTAATGGTAGGATTGCCGAAGCATATCAATTATTAGTATTTGTGTCAGAAGTTTTTTTATGTTTTCGCGATGATACTTGCAAAGGCTTCCTAGACTAGCGAATAAATTCGAACGACTTGACGTTGTATTGAAGGAGGAAAGGAGGAGGAAAGTAAGACAATGTGTGAAATACTAGTAGGCAATGAATGTTTAGAACAAGTAGATGAGTTTGTGTACTTGGGAAGTATGTTCGATAGAAGAGGGAATGTTGAGAAAGATATCGAGATAGATAAGATAGGGAGTGACTGCGGGGAATAGGGTGAACGGTGCTTTGAATGTAATAATTTCTAAAAGAAATATGTCTACCTAGGCAAGACTAGCGGTACATAATGAACTTAATTCTGGTTGTAAATCCAACACTGGTTTATGGAAGTAAAGCCTGGAACTGGAAAAAGGGGAACGAAAGTAGACTGAATGCAGTGGAGATGAGATCCCTAAGACGTATTTGTGGCAGATCCATTCATGATAGAGTAAAAAAAAAAGAACATATTAGGAATTAATGTAAAGCTGATCTTAACATAATTAATAGAATTAAAAATGGGTCGCTGAGGTGGTTTGGGCTTGTTGAGCGAATGAATGAGAAAATAATGTTAAGAAGGATAATATAACGCAAGTGTTGATGGTGCCAGAAAGAGAGGGCGACCGCGGAAGACGTGGCACGACCAGATTAACCAGATACTGGAAGATGGTCCCGTTTGAAGCCCCAACAACCATCGAACCCTCGATGAGTCGAGAGCCGTATGTCAGGACAGAAGAGTGTGGCGCTCAATCCTCTCTGCTTACTTACGCGTAACTGGCGTGATGGTAAGTAAATAAGTAAGTAAGCGATGATTTGATTGCCAAAGTATGGCAATTGCTGATATTCAGGTAATAAATTTATATGCTTTTGAGAGACCAGTGAGCAGACAACCTTTTGACACCTTAAAGGTGGAAATATAATTGACAGTCGACTAGAAGAATGATCTTCAGAGAATAGAGAATTACGAGAAGGAGAAGAAGCGACGCGATATTACAAAAAAATACCTACTTGCTACGGCGCCCAACGTGGGGCACTTTATAAATGTCACATGTTAAATTTACGAAATCAAATATGTCTCGAAGACCTGCTTTATCATACTAGTTATGTAGTGAAAAGGGTGAATATGTAAGGAGTAGTAGGAGTAAAAAGAGACGAGATTTTAGTAATAACTCCCATATCGGCCCTACACTTTCCATGTTCGGCATTTTTTAAATGTTAAAAACCGTTCCCCTGACACTAGTGTGAGTGCGAGCAGGACGGGGAGGCGTCCACGCAAAGTCGTCCACTCTTCTCCGCCTCCGAGACGCAGGGATAATTAATAACAAATGGAACGTACTTTTTTATCCATTGTGAAGTTACATACGGGGTGTCTCATAGCTAGTAGTAAAAACTTTTCATGCAACCATAACCTAATATCAATAGTTATGGAGATATGCAATACCAAAGTTTGCATTTTTTATCAATATTTCTGACTTATTTTTTGCAAAAAGTTGAACTATCATTACAGTCCAACTAAAGTAACTTAGATGAATTATAAAAAAATCATTCGCTTTAGTAAAAGTCGAAAAAAATTATAAAAGTCTTGCAATAACTAAAATTGAAATTTTTCAGCGATTTATTTGAGTAAAATTGAAGCGAATGTATTTTTTATAATCGATATAAGTTATTAGGTCGTGGTTGCTAGAACATTTTCGACTCATTATCAAGGCAAAAACCCTCCTGTAAAGTTTTTTCTACTATCTAAGAAACACTCTGTATATATGTACATGAAATGCTAAAGTTGAAGCGTTAAATATGAATGCACAAAGTCCATGAAAAGTTAAATTGATGTTTTCAGATGACAATTTCATATCAAAATTGAATCGTTTGTTATGGGATTTAATGACCAAACTAAGACAATCGCCGTCAAAGTTTGATATGGATAGTAATTATTCTAGTTTAATTATCATGAAAACAATGACCATGAAATTTATTAGTGGAAGATTTTGATAGCGTTAACTAATAAAATACCCATTTATTGGTTTTATTGCTTTCTAAAAGTTATATTAATAATTTTAAGCTTTCATATTTTTTTGCTCTTTAATGCTATTTTATAATTTAATTCGTACTTTAGATTACTATATTATAAAAAAGGCTTTGCTTTTGATCACAATAATAATCATTAAGTATAGAATTAATTATATTTTTAAGAAATCGCAGAAGTAGAATGGTGTAAAATAATTGCTTTAATAAGTATAGGTCTTTTCATATACCTAAGCTTGCAATTGAGTTAGTGTGGGTACAATGCGTGTATTACGCACAGTACCTACACTAACTCAATTGCAAGCATATATGATATGACCTACACCTACATATTACTTGAATAGGTTCTTCAAAATAAATAAAATACTGACAAATACGGAGTTAAAATTTTGAAAAAATTAACTTGTACGGCTTGCATATTGTATAACATTACTTGCACTACAGTTTATTAATTATTATTTGTATTTATCAAACTCATTGTCTGACTATCTTTAAAAATCTATACTGTTTGATAGATCAGACCCGAATTTTGCATACTTATTCTTTAGGATCCTGCGCAAAACATAGGTGCCAAATCTCTTCCACCCCTTCACCCCATTCCCTCCTCTAGATATTAATGTAATGCACTTCAAATTAAATACCATCCCTTCCAAATGTTGTATTGTTTACGCACCTTACGAAAAAAAATTCCTTACCTAAACCACCCGTCTCATAGAAATAATTGTGCACCCAAATAATCTATTCAAAATTAAATCGAAAGCCGTCAAATTATTTCTTGCATAGTTGCTCTTTAGGACCCTGAGAAAACATGTAAAACATGCTCCACACGGTGCCCTAAACTTTTTCAGTTTTCCAGTTTTTTTTTCTCCATGTTACACACATAAACTAAACGCAAAAAATTTATTTCTTTGCAATGATTGTTTTCTCTTTCTTTGTAATTAGCAATCTTTATTAATTTAAGTTTTTTAGTCTTTGAGAAATGTTGTAAGAACATATAATAGAAAATATTTATTGATGATTTTTGTTCATTTTGTTATCTATCATTTGTTTTTGTCCCAAAAATAATATAAATAATTATTGCAAATGATAGTTTTCTTTTTGATCTAGTGGTTAGAGTACTCCCCTAGTAATTTAGTGGCTAGAGGTTCGAGTCTCGTTCCACGAGATCAAGTTAGTCCTGTATTCATAACGCAAGCATTTAGTTAATTTAAAAATAATATGAATATAGATGTGTTATATATTCCGCGCATATATATTATATATAATCATGGACGATTCCCGTAAAATCTGAAAAAATGTTACACCGTTTTGAGAGAAAGTATTGGGGAGAATTTATGAACCTGTGCGGGATTGCTGAAGTATTTATGAGAGTCCCACAAGACATTCATCCATCCATACATCCTCTTCCTACAACTACACGAAACTGCTGGAAGACACATCCCAAAAATAATCCTCAAAAGAAGAAGGAGAAGACAGTGAAGAGGACCTACGGCACACCTAGGGCCGTTTTATGAGCAATAGCTCTCAAATCGGCCTTGCACTTTCGCCACCCATTTTAGCTTTATTTTAATGCTAAAACGGTCATACCAGCGACCACACTAAGCCTCTTCGCTGTCCCAAAGTGCAGGATGCTGGAAAAAGCGTGATTTATTATTATAGGTTAAGCAAAAAATAGTTTGGATGGGGAGGGAAATATGATAACGTAATGAACCCACTGAAAATTATACATAGAACGATTATCAAACTAATAGTAAAAAATCAACTTTCTCAACACAAAAAAATATAAATTATACAAATAGTTAAAAAAATATATTTATACAAAATTTTAAATTTTAAATAAATAATTTCAATAGCCTCCCTACAGAAATTAAGAATATAACTGAGATCAAACAAATAAAAATGTTAAATAAGCACTTCAAAACGCATTTTTTTTAAAAATATATATACACAAAATAAGTAATCAGCACGGGTTAGTCTTTTTTGGAGAGGTACAGCGAATAAAATTTATGTATTAATTATAGTTTTAATAGACTAGAATAAAATAAAATGTACGAATACAATGTATGTTAAATTAAATAAATAAAGTAAAAATAATAAGCAGGAGAAGAGTGAGAAGACCTCGCCTTCGCTGGGAGCACAGAGTCAAAAATGGCGTCATGTAATTCCGAATCGGAAAACTGGTGTCGAGAACTGGAAAGAGCGGAGGCGAAAGTTCAGGGAGTCAAGGCACTATACGGTCCGTGGTAGTGATGGGTCCGCTCTGTACTCACTACTACAATGTCGTACTACATTACATTGAAGTGCACACTTCACACGTTTTGAATTGTAGTGCACACTACAAACTACAAACACTAAAGTTATCGAAAGTATATACTTCAAATAGTACACTTCATTTCAAAGCGAACACTACAAAGTACACACACTTCAAAGTTATCGAAAGTATGAGAAATATATATATTAAATAGTGCATTTTTTATGTAAAATTTTTGGTTGATGTAGATAAATGAAGAAATTTCTGGAAACTGTAACAACCCCCCCCCCATGGTTTGAAAAATTTTTTGGAATCGAATGAAGAAATCTGGTTGGCGACCTTATTTTTTTATTTACTTCACTAGTACTACAATTTTGTAGTACAATTACTTCATTTCATTACTTCACTTCATTAATATTACAATTACTTCATTACTTCACTTCATTTCGTAGTATTACAATTACTTCACTTCATGTAGTTTTTACTACAATTGTGGCGTCTGGATGCAAAACCGCCACTATCCATACAAAACCATTTTTCATGTTTTGATTGATTAATGATCTCTATCCTATTCTGCACATTCTGCAAGTTTCCAATATAAGAAAATATGCTTCTATGCCCTTCAAAATCGTCCTTAAATATAACGGTGAGTAGCAAAACCGCCACGTTGCCGCAAAGTGGGATGCAGAACCGATACTATTCACTCGGACCAATCAGAATGGAGCCCCGCTACGAGATTTAATATGGAGAAACGTCGTCTGTCGCAGATAACGCGTGTTTTGATTACCTTAAATATTTACATAAAAACTACAAGTAGACATCTTTTATTACCAAAAGACAGTGTACTAAAGCATGAAGTAAACAAGGATGGATATAAATGTAACTTTCAAAAGCGAAATAGGAAAGAATTATCACATTAAAAAGTCCGCTTTGTGCACATTTTTGAATATTTTTGTTGACACTTTAAAGACCTTGCGATTGGTTTTACTAAAAATTTATTTTATTATAGGTAAAATAAAGTTAACTTACAAAAATAAGTATTTATTGTATCTAACATAACATACACCATCAGCAAAAAATCTTCATCATCATCATTATCATTATCGCCTTCAGTTTCAGTTTCTGTAAATATTTCATCATTTTATTTGATTTGTATTGAAGTGAATAAATTTAAATAATTTTTAAATTTATTCACCGATTGCTTGCTGCTAGGCCCTGCAAACGGTTATACTGGCGACCGCGAGGCCGCAAGTGGCTGCTGCGCGGCCATTGGAATCTGCAATTGGCTATCGTCTGTACTAGCCGTTGCCCGGCAAATGTTACCTAATATTATCAAGGTGTCTCGTAGCTAGAAGTACGAGACTTTACACTCTGGGTGAAATAAGATAATCTAATAAGATCTAAACAGATTTATGATATGAAAAGGATGAAATTTTTATATAAACGTTTTTGTAATTTTTTGGAACTAAATTAGTGAAAAAGTTGAACTACCGTTACAGTAACTTATACCAATTATGAACAATTCATTCGCTTTAATACAAGTCGAATAAAATGATAAAAACCTTGAAAAATTGAAAATAGAAGTTTTCACAAGGTTTTTATTATTTTATTTCATTTGTATTGCAGTGCATGAATTTTTTATAAACGAAATTAATTGCCTGTCTTGATAATGAATCGAAATTTTTCAAGCAATCATGAGCTAACAATAATAGTTTGCATTTTTTTAAAAATATTTTCGACTTATTTTCTACAAAAAGTTGAACTATATTTACAGTTACTTATATAATTTACGAAAAATTAATTTTTTTCAGTACAAGTTAAATAAGATTATAAAAATCTTGCAAAAGTTCCAATTTTATTTTTTCCAATTAGAATTGCAGGGTATTTATTATTTTGCTTAACTTGTAAAAGGGAATAATTTGTTTATATTTGATATAAGTTACTGTAGTAAAAGTACAACGTTTTAAAAAAATAAATCCGAAATATTGAAAAAAAAATGCACATTTTAATGTCACATATTTCCTTATCTATTGATATTAGGTCACGGTTGCTTAAAAATTTTCGAATAATAATTAAAGTAGAAATCTACCTATCAGGTACAGTAGCCGGCAAACATCTTGAAATTCTACGGCGTAGTGGGGGGAAGTTTGCGCATCTACCTTTCCACCAAAGAGACCCAAAATTCGTCTTCTGCGCATTCCCCCACCACGTCAAAGAATTTCAAGAAGTTTGCCGGCAACTGTATTGTGGACTAGCTCTGTTACATAGTGTACACCTCGTAAAAAATAATATTTTCGATTTTCGTATCAATTTTTCATAATCAATTTAAGTTCCTGTAATGATAGTTTAACTTTTTGCCTAAAATAAGTCGGAAATATTGAAAAAAAATGCAAACTTTGATATTGCATATCTCCATAACTTTTGATATTAGGTCATGGTTGCTTGAGCATTTTCGACTCTTTATTAAGACAGAAACCCACTTGTAAAATTTTTACTACTTACTATAAGACAGACTATATAGGCATATAGGTATGATCATATATTTTATTTTTTTATTTCCATACTCTTATTTAATTCTTAAGATTATTGTTTTTAGTTTTTAAAATAAATAAAACTATGTGCCTAAGTTATTAAATTTTTGTACTCGAAGATCAATTTTTAATCATTAAAATATTTTTATAAACTCCGTTAATCGCCGATGAAATAATTGCCTATTTAAAAATATATTATATCATTGTTAAATTTGGTGTCGTAGTAAAGGTCTCGAGAAGTGATACGGAATTATTGTTAAATCTAAAAATATTTTTGTTTCCATGATTGTTGGTTCATTATTTACATATTATCTAAAATATATTTAATCCATATTCCTTACTCAAAACATGCACTAAATTTTAATTCTTAAAATATTTTTGCATCTATTGTTAATCACAAATAAAATATTTATAAAATAGTATATTTCATTGTTTAATTTTCAATCGCAGTATTGTTCGCAATGAGTTAAGTCGGCAAGTCGACACGTGATCGTCCGCGAGCGCGCCTCTCGCGATCGTTCGGTAGCAAAATCGACTCTATCGACAAAATCGACCGGCGGTGGGTAGCAAAACCGCCACTTTGCAATCAATATATCTTTATATTGCGGAAACAACAAAGAAAATCTTTAAAATTGGAATGCAGATTTTAACACATCCTTAATATGTATCAAGTAAAATAATAAAAAACAGGAAAATGTGTAAGGGAAATACTTAAAACGTTTTTTTTGATTCCTGAACATTTCATATATATGCAACGTGGCGGTTTTGCAGCCAGACGCCACAATTGTAGTGTACACTTTGTAGTCTTCAAACTGGTGAACGTGTGTGTGTTGTAGTCTTCATTTTGAAATGTAGTTTTTCCCTTCGCTAGTCCGTGGCCTCGTTGAAGAAATAGAAAACTATTGATATTTACAACAGATAAAAAACATCCGCGTCGAAGGGGTTACAGCACAACAACGAGACCTCGGAGAATAGCGGCAGAGCGTTTCGCCACAGTTTTCTATAAAATAAATATGAAAAGTTGAACAGTTTCGCTCGTAACGGGGGAGGGGGTGTTTTCCTTCTCGCGCCATTTCCCAGGGAAATCACCGACGGGATGCTAAACTGAGCCGAACTGGCTCGGGCGGGTCGGATGATTAATTGAATTTTACAAAATACCTAGTACAACTACTCACTACAAACTACCGACGCATTCTCTTGTAGCGGGTGGTTATTAATCGTATACGTATATATTTTATTCAATGATACGTAGATTTGTCACAGTTCCTCTTTCTAATGCTAACTTTAACGAAGAACCAGTGGTAATTAAATCTGTTGCAAAAAATAATGGTTATGAAAGCGCCCTAATTGAAGATAATCGCGAAAAAATTACGACTAATCAATATATATATAGATATATATATAATTTTTTTTTAAATATATATATATATATATATATTTTTTTTGATATGCATTTATTTAACAGGTTTTTTTAGGTTAGGTAAAAAATAGTTTTCTTATTCGTCTTTGCGCACATAATGATTTAAAAACTGATAAATCTGTGAAAACGCTTCAAGCCACGGCCGCGCAGCGGTCGCCTCGGCCGCGCAGCGGTCGCCACGGTCGCACAGTCGTGTGCCACTCACGCAAAAAACCAAAATCAAAATCGTTCGGCGGCGGGTCGGATGATTAATTGAATTTTACAAAATACCTACTACAACTACACACTACAAACTACCGAGGCATTCTCGTGTAGCGGGTGGTAATTAATCGTATACGTTTATATTTTATTCAATGATCCGTAGACTTGTCACTGTTCCTCTTTCTAATATTAACTTTAACGAAGAACTCGCGGTAATTAAATCTAATGCAAAAAAAAAATTAATAAATACTCCGACATAATCTTCTTAATAAAATTAATCTCTGGCAAAATCAACTATCTATATCTACTGGAAAAGATTAGCATCAGGATCCCTAAGTATTCAACACGACAGTCGCATCCTTTCTCAATTCCGAGACACCATACGAGATCGCAAGGGAACTCCTTAATTTTACGAGCGAGTAGGTCCTGTAACGAGCTAACGAACCGCACAAGTATTGATATTTTCAATGTGAATTCAAGTATTATTAAGAATGCGATGTTTGGGAGAGTGTTGTTTTAAAAACCAATTTAAAAATTGTTCTCATACCTTGTTTATTTCACTTTTCTCTTGATTTATTGCTTTTATTACTGTTTTCATACTTTGTTTATTGCTGTTGTCATACTTTGTTTATTTCACCTTTCTCTGGTTTTATTGCTAAATAATTGGTTAGATTAGCGTTAAGATCTGAAATTACATTGATATATTGAGTCGTTCATAATTGAGCTCCAGTAGGATATTTCAAGATTGTTTCTTTGATTTATTGTATTGTAAACTTGTGAATACTTTAAATAAATAATGGTTATGAAAGCGTCCTTATTGATAAAATCCTCGCGTAAAAATTACGACTATTCAATAGTAAAAAATTTCTTTAAATTAACGTTCCTATCAATAATATTGTTCTAAATAATCAAAATCACGGCTGGCGACGAATTTTATTTATTAATAATCTGTCATCTTTAAATCTAAAATTTCCACCTGAAATTAAAGCCGCATTTTACACAAATAACAACTTAGGGGGACTTTTGATAAATTCTAAAGATAAAGAACATAAACTAAGCTATTCAGGGATATATAAACTCAGGTGCAACGATTGCCCTGTATTTTACATAGGAAAAACAGCTGGGAATATAAATACAAGATTCACTGAACACAAAATATGCCTTTGGGTTGTCTCTTTCTTCCCTTAATGCTTTCTTGATTGTTTGTGATTCTGTTTTTGTTTAGTTAATACTCAACCCTGATGAAGAGTTCAGCTGTGAGTTGAAACTAGTTGGTTTAAACTCAATAAAGTGGTGTGAAACAAAGAGTTAATTAGAGACACTAACAGAATAATAGGTACATGATACTCTGATAATAAACATTATAGTGAAGACTATGCCCATCATCCCAATTACAAGTGTCTTCGGCACGCTCTAGTAACATGTATATTTGCATTTAAGTATATTTTACATGAACATTTATGTGTATTGTATATTTAGTGTTTGAATGTAGTGCGATTAGTATTTAATGAATAATTGATTTAATGGATCTATAGATTCAGGTCATCGTTTAGAAAATGGATGTTGTGTATGAGTGAGTTTTTGAACGAAGATAAGGTATCTGCAAGAATATCAGCATCAATGTTAGGGACATGTGCGATTTAAAGTTACATATTTTAGCTTGTCCGTGTTTAGATGCCTGGCGAAATGAAAGATTGTAAGGTTACAGTGAAGGGTATCTAGGGGTATCCTTTCCAGGTTAACATACAGTGAAGGGAAGTTATTACCATTGCGATGCCAGATGTACAAGCTTTTACTATTGCTTTTTTATTTTATTTTACCACGCTTATATTAGCTTCACCTGTTTGTCTAGGCGGAATCTTATAATCGATATTTTACCCGCTTTCCAATGTCCAATCGAGCTTATTCTCGATGACAATACGTGATTCAATTATCAGATTTACTTATTTTATTTTATTTTTATTTATTCGAATCGAAGCTTACAATGCATGAAGATGATCTACAAAGAAAATGATTAAAGCGTTTGAATAATATCTGCTCTATACATCTATTAATCGCTTACAATAATATCTATAAAATTACTTACTTAAAGGTGATCTTTGTTTGTGTGTGTATGTATGTGTGTGTTTGTGTATGTGTGTGTGAGTGTTTGTGTATGTATGTACGTTGTACGTTGGTTGAAATCGAATGAAATCGTTATTTTAAGTTTTTTCTTAAGAATATACTTTGTGTCTGCATATAAGTCTATGCCAAGGGAATTCTCGTATTGCAAGAATAATTTTATGATTCTACTGATAACCGAGTTTTTGCGGCCTGAATTTTATAGTTTTTGGGTCGGAAAATAGTTGTATGTTGTGAACGACGGGTTGGTACGTGAAAATCAATACTTGACAATAACTCAGGACAGTACACATATTATGAAGAAATTTAATATCTAGGAATTTGCGTCTAGAAGCTAGAGACAGTAGAGAAGATGCAACAATACTATGATGGGTCAATCGATTTAGGAATTTACGCTGAATACGTTCAATGTTATTTATATGTACCAGATATTGTGGATTACAATTTAATAATTAATTAATCCATCAAAGTTTTTTATGGAAAATTAGTTAATGAGCTCACCAAAAGATAGCGATGGTTTCCTACTGAAGTGATTTTGTACGCTGGGTAATATTAAGACTAAAAAGTAGAAAACTATACTATACGCATTGGGGCGGGCGCTTTCCTTTCATCAACAACAGAATTATATAATCTATATCAATATCATAAACTCCCACCTTTTATTTGGGGACGGAAGCAAAACTTTTTTGTCCGAAAAATTTATCAAAATTTATTTTCAACGGTTTTTTTTTGGTTGAATGTGAATTTTTATTCTACGCACAAAATTTCAATAATGTTAGGAGTAGAAAGGTTTTATTAGAGCAAAATCTCTTTTATAATTTTGTGGTGTATTGTATTGTATATACCTATGTGCAATTCTATTTGGTCCGCAGATTGTGGAGAGTAGACAGAGAGAGACATCTATTGGCGGTATACAGTATAACCGGCAATGGCGATTATGGTCATCATCGAAATGGTCTGCGGATATTAATCGCCCACAAATTACCACAATTGTTCACGGTCTACAATCTTTGTCCCATAATTCTTAATTGCCATAATCGTGTGCGGTCCATAATCTTTCTCACACAATTCTTCCTCGCATATAGTAAAAATATATATTGGGAGAGCATTTATATTGTGAATATAATTTCAGATAATCATATAATTTATGTAATACCTACATTATTTAATTGTATAATATTGTTAAAATACCATTTAATTAGAATTAGATAAATCGTAAAAATAAAAAGTATAACATTGAAAAAAGTTATACAAACCGAGAAAAGGTACAAGAAAGCAGTAAAATATAGACATTTTAGAATGTGCATAAAGTTCATCATTGTGATGTATCTGCGTGACGTCTGTCCGATGAATGGGAGTGGTAGATGGCATGAAAGAAAGAGAGAGCGAATGTTATAAAGTTCAAGGCGCAATTTTATTTATTATAGGCGGGCTCTTCTGAACACGCAACCCCCTCCACGTAAACATTGTACAATATTTGCTATGCCGAATTATTGTCGCGGGAAACTATTGTAAACTAAATAAATAATATATTGTAATGAGGATAAAAAGAATCACGCGCTTTTGTCAAGTGACAAATGTTTGAAATGGTCACAACACTATGAAAGAATGGAGAACGATCCACAATGTTCTACGGCTTTCGGGAAGCTTCTGAAACATTCTACAAGAAACAAGAAGCTACGAGAATCGTCTCCTAAATACTGGTAATGCCTAGAAGGTTCGATATCAAGCATTGGCCAGTTATAAATAAGACGCGCACGGGAGTAGAGTGGTTGTTGTTTTTAGCGCGCTTGACAGCGAAATCAAAGCGAAGGCAGCCGCGAGCTGCGAGGCCAGAGTCGCCAAGCGAGCGATAATTCGACAGCGAATAATCTGGAAAAGTTCTTACGCAGCGAAATAAACCGAAGCGAATAATACGTGCGAAATTGTGTGGAATGTTCTAGTGAATATTGAATAAAGTGTTACAGCGATAATAAAGTGCACATTTACAAGTGATAAATTACGAAACAGTTTAATTTAAAGAATAGCTTTAAATTTAATAGTGTCAAGTGACTTTGTACATTAAATAATTAGTTAATCAGTAATTAAATTGTTTTTTCCCCTGATACAAGAGAGGGAATATTACAATCATGAAAATCAAAAATACAAAAATAATAAATAATATTAGTAGTAACTAGAAAGGTGTCAAAGAAGTTTATATGGAAATTCCTAGGTAGTAATATCTACTACAGTAAGTTACACCCTACTGACCCAGGGTAAACGTCAATTTTTTCCCAGAAATTGACAACTTTTCGTCTGTCCTCCTTGATGGGACCCGACGAGGGTATGCTGGTCTCCGAGTGCGAGATAGTCCGTTACACACATTACCTTTGAAATTTACATCAAATGCTTTCGAGCGATGGAATAAACAGTATGGAAAATGGAGAGCTCTTACAGAAATTGAAAAGAATACGGCTTTTAAATTAAAATATTCTTCACCACAAGAGGAAAGAGCTTATCTTTAGTATATATTTTTACATTTTTTGCTCCCGGGTGGAGGGATTCTTTTTATTATTTTAATAATATTCATGGGATGTAAAGGCTGTTACAATTGTTTTCAAAGAGTTTTTCCGCGGTGCTTTCGGAGAGAATAAAATGTATTCTGAAGTTTAATAAAATACACCCCTGGTGGTGTGGCCGACATAGGAGGAGAGACGGGTGGTGGTAGAGTAATAGAGATAGAGATAATAAATTCAAAGGTTATTATTAATTGATAGTTACTTTGTGGCGCGACGTGAATATTTTAATTTAAACTAAATTGTACTTTGTAATGCACATACGTTGAGTTAATTTATCACTAATATAGTTTCGAGAGGAGCAGTCCCTCTCATCATCAGGTGTAATTTAAAACTAACCTAAATATAAGAATTAAAGTTTTTTTGAATTTCGACGGTTTTATAATGTAATAACAGTTTGGAAACCGTCGAAATTCAAAAGAACTTGAATTATAAGAAAAAACTCAAACAATAATATCACTTTCTTACAAGTCTCCGCTGCTCAGCATCCCTTAAAGACCACACAAAAAAAATACCCCCACTGTTCCGCGACCCGCTACTCTACTTAAATATTTTCATAATTTCTATATTTAAGTTACTTAGAAATTAATTTCATTTTCAATTCACTTATTTTTCATATAACATTTACATTACAAACGTAAATGTAATAAATAATTTAGAAATATATAAACTAAAGCAAATATTAAACATATATAAAATAATTCACATCAAAGGTGTAGAAGAACCCTGCTTCGGAATACCCTCTCAGAAACATGGAACAGATCAATATCCAGAGTAATATTGTTCAGCATAGCAGTAGCTCTTCCAACAGGCATAACCATTGGCAGGTTGGTCCTGTATATTGGAACGAGAAACAATCTATGCTGACGTTGTCTTAGGTAATTATCGGGAACATACAAACCAATGCTCCGCATAATTTCAGGATTATCGATCATACCGCGCAACAATCGATAAAAATGCGTAATCAGATACACATTCCTTCTAGTCTCTAGACTGTTGTAGCCAAGCATACCCTGGAGGAACTCGGTTGGGTAAAGCCAAGGATAATGCCCGTACTCTCTCATGTAGAGATAGATATCTTAGAAACTTTTTTTGTACTTTCTCTACCATAAGTGAGTACTTAAGCTCATGTGGCCCCCAAATCATCGAGCCACTCTCGAGTCTACTTCGCACCAAGGAGTTGTAAAGAGTTCTCAGTACGCGGGTATTTTCGAAAACCTTGGCTGTACGCAGAATAAATCCTAACATTTACAATGCATTACCACTGACCGCCTCTATGTGATCGTGAAATGACAGGTTAAAGGTTAAACCCGATGACGAGAGGGACTGCTCAAATACAGTCGTATTAAATTAACTCTACGTGTGTGCATTACAAAGTTTAATTTAGTTTAAATTAAAATTTAAAATCTATTTGATAAAACTGACGAAAAAATCGGAAGAGCTAATACAGCTTGAATCTGTTTAAATAAAACTTAACTAATATTTAACAAAACAAAGAAAATCTTAATTAATTAGTTTTGAACACATCGAGAAAATACTGATTTGGTTGCAAATAGTTGGTTCTCAGAAATAGTTGGGTATTTTCGAGCTTGCCAGAGGCATGTTTATAAATTTATATGATATGAAATATTTTAATAATAATAAATTAAGTCAATTACCGGCGTGTTGTTTTATTTCTATTATGATACACGCCTTTTGCTTATTATTGTTACTAACATGGCCGCTAAGCAACATCTGATTTACCTGATTTTGCCTGAATTATCTTGCCTGATTATGATCTTATTAAGTCAAATACCGCCATTCACTATTTTGATAACTATAAATAATATGAATCTCTCAACTACAGTATTTAATAGTGTCGAAATGAATCTTGCACGCAAAATGAAATATAAAATAAAAGGTCTTCAAGGTTTTCAGCCTATTTTTGACTATATTGTAATGAGGCTAAAAAGAATCAAGTGACAGTTGTTTGAAATGATCACAATACTAACGAAGATTCCAGAACCGCCTAGCATAATCTACGGCTTACGAGAAACATCTCCAAAAGTCTAGAAAACGCGAGTAACTTCTCGAAAACGCGGGAAACGTCTCAGAATTTCGATATCAGAGCATTAGCGAATATGAATACGGTACACGGGAGTGAAGAGGAGTCAGAATTGTTTTGGGCGCGCGCGTCCGACAACGATAATAGAAGCGAAGGTAGCCACGAGTCGCGAATTGCCAGGACGGCCAGGCGAGTCGTAATTCGACAGCGAAGATTCCGGAAAGTTCTTACGTAGCGAGATAAACCGAAGCGAAATTAATAAGTGCGGAAATTGGATGGAATATTCTAGTGAATAAAGTGTCAAAGCAAATATAAAGTGTCCATTTGCGAGTGATAAATTTGCGAAATAGTTAATTTAAGGAAAAGTGTTACATTTAATAGTGATAAGCGACTTTGTACGTTAGTTTAATTAATTAATCGGTATTTGATAGATCCTGTATATTTAATACAGCGTTTTCATTAATTCCTCCTGCAGCCATGACACATGCTTTAATGCACATAAATCATTTTCGTATATCTACAATGAATCCTTTGAATCTATCACTGAATTTCTCCTAGTGTATTTTATTTTATTTTGTGTTTAGGGAACGTTATGGCGACCGATTCGATGGCGAATGTTCTGCGGGTCCTTTGATCGCCTCTCAAGGGGCCCACAGTTGTAGAATGATTGAGAAACGCTGGTACAGAAAGTTGTTTTAAGGCTTGGGGTTAGTTTTTTTTACCCTTCCAGTTCGAGTATTAAAATAAAGTACCTAAGATGTTCAAAGCTGAAAGTATTTACATATTATTATGTGAAAATATTATCAGTTTTTGAGGCCGCGTTCGAAACAATCACACATACATGAAAAAGATAGATTATTTTACTTATACAAGATAATATTACTTATTATAGTTAGTTAGTTTAGTTTTTGACATTTCAAACTATTGTACTAAAGTATTTCCCACCATCAGTTCATCTGATCCAAGATACTTGGCAATGAATTTGTTTTTATCAACCTCATACAAATTATGCTTGTCATTTTTCATTAAAATGTTACTTATTTATTTATTTATTAAGGAATCTTAACAGTTTTTTAAACATATAATGTAAAAGCATAGTGTTCATGTCATAGACCAATTAAAAAGATTCACAGATGTTAAGAAAATGTTAGATAAGATATTTTTAAGTTAATTATTTTGAATTAAATAATGAATAGTAGTAAGCAAAAAAAATGTTAAGATTGAATAATGGTAAGTGATTGAATGTGAAAAAAGAAAAAGTAAATCAAGAAATTAGTTAAATAATGGGTGAAAAAGGATGAGGAGGTAGGAATCAGGATCGAGGTGGAGGAGGAGAAGATTAGATATAGTGAGTGAATGGTCAAAGTCGATTTAGTAAATGTAATCTAAAGCATTCTTTTAAATTCAGTAATACCAATGTTGAAGAGGTCAATATCGATACAATTATTATTGAAAGCTTTGCAAGCGCGATATAAAAATGTATTTTGTGTATGGGATGCTCTATTTCTCGGAACATGGAAGAGCACGTTATGTTTTGGCCCTTAATTTATTTTTAGTGTACTTATTTTACTAACATTACGGAATAATTTATGGAATTTTACTAACATTACGGAATAATTTATGTTATACTTATTTTACTAACATTACGGAATAATTTATGGAATTTTACTAACATTACGGAATAATTTATGTTTTTATCAGTCTGATTTAATTTTTTTTTATAATATATACACTTATACATACACATTGTAACGAATGGTTAACAGAAGAAATTGCGAACTGTCCGAATTCCTTTTAATGTCACTTTGAAACAAAACTATGGAACCCTCTAGAACACCCATCACTCTAGAATTATCTACAACTTTAGGGAGATGCCTAGAACAGCCTGGATGCGATGTAAACCTTCCCTCAAACACTAAAAATGAATAAAAAATATTCTCAAGGTTTCTAAAAACCAAGGTATTTCATATAAATAGCGGGACCAGCGCCGCGGTGAGTCGTTGTTAATTTTGAAGACCCTATACTTGCGATATTAGCGACAAACCGCAGTGATAGCAATATTACCATCGAGCGCTGTAAACTCATTTTTTGTACCTGTTATCTGCCCAAATCCCCCTAACTCAAATGTCATAAAATCCAAACCTTCTTATTACTATGTACATCTACAGAAAATATTTCAGGTTTGATAATATAACATACGTCTGGCAGTCACTGGCTCTTAGTCTATCCCGTCCTATTGTACGTAATGGGCGTCCCTCCTCACGAAGATACAGTGGTATCGAAACCGGTATACGTAAAGTTACTACAATTGGTCTGTACAAAGTTCTAAATTAATTAAATAAAACTATTATGTCGAAACACAGAGTTAACGTTATAAACATAAAATAGACGATTTATTGACAATTTATTTATTAAAAAGTGACGAAAGCGACAGAATACGACATTTATTGACAAATTTAGTTATTAAGATAAAATGATTTTTTAAATGAAATACACTACATTGGACTTTTTATTATTTAAATTCATTGAAAATTAAAACTAATAAGTGAATCCATTACCTACTATATCACATATAACATTGGTAGTAATCATTTATGAAAATATATAATTATCTACGTAACAATGTCCATTACCAACGATACCAGAATGCTCAAACGATAATGAGATATAAGTAGCAAGAAAGCATAATTCTCTTTTTAATAATGTACATCACTAACGTTAGCAAGACGTTACTCTAGATTGCGCTGCTCTCCCAGCATTAACTGGCTGCCGAAATATATAATATATTTAAATGGTTTTAAAATCTTATAATTAATTTTAATCAATAAGAAAAAATATTGTCGTCTGTATCGGACTCCGAATCCTCATCTAAATTTATATTAAATTGATTTAAGTCTGTGGTCAGTCTATGACACTTCATGCTTTGAAGATTAAATTTTAAAAACATTTTTCAGTCAATTTAATCAAGATTTTGATATATTTGTGAATTTTGCTGTCATCTGTGAACCAATTTTCATAAATTTTCGAAATTCGTAGTGAAGTACCTATTACATATACCGACGGAGTAATCAAATTTTGAATATTCCGTGGCGTCGTCGTTAGGCCGCTGATGGTAGTAATCAAACATTTGTATTGTTTCCAATTTTAAAAAACCATTAAAATTTGTAAAAATCCAAAAATTATACTATAATTGTTAATTTTTTTTAACGACATTTTGATAGATCTTCTCGATCGTCGCCACGAGTCTGCTTGCAAAGTTTCAGATCGATTGGATCACTAGAAAAGGGTTAAAAATCGATCCAAGGTTTTTTCGTCAAGAAAACAAGCAAGCAGACGCCACGAGTTAAAAGAAAGAAAGTAAAAATATCACACTTCCAGTGTGATACTGAAGTGGCCAATTTAGTAGCTTTAAAAAGGGTATACTACTAATGCAAGTGGCTTTCATAAAGCGAACGGACCCTACATATTTTATTTAATATTGATCACGTCAAAATTGAAAAAGTACATAATGAATATTGACCCCTACAGAAGAACGGACCAAGTTAAAAATGAATACATAACAAAAATAGAAAAAAAAAACACAAAAATAAATATTTTTCCAGTGCTCATCTTTAAATAAATATTCTATAGAAATAGGTGTAGGTACTCATAACTGTTAAATAGGAGATAGCTCTTATTTCTAAAGGAATTACTTGATGTGTTTCTATACTGAGTGGGTGTTAAGGTGTTTTTCTGATCTTTTGATCTTAAGATTACACGTGTTTACTTATGCCCTGACATACTTTATTTTTACTCTGGCTATGATATTAATAACCCTTTCACACTTCTTTTCTCGTGACACTTTTCTTATAATTTTAGCTTTATTTTTTCTGCACAAGCAAACGATATTAAATGTTACTGTTTTTATTATCGAGTGCTTGTCAGATTCACACTCTTCCGAAAATATTATATTCTAAACATTTTATATAAGCACTCGCTCATTCCTCTTAGTTAGTACCGACGTCTCAGCTGCGTACGTGAGCACTGGCCTAATAAGCGTTTTGTACACTAATATCTTGGTGTTTCTGGACAGCAGTCTGGATTTTATCTGCTTTTGTAGGCGGAAAAAACAGCGATTCGCGCTCGCTATGCGCTTCTGGATCTCCTCTGTAGTATTATTGTTGCTTGTTATCAGGGATCCTAGGTATGTAAATCTTGGTACCGTTTCAAAATTTTGACTTCCACACGAGAGAGTTGGGATTTGTTGGGTGCATCCTACGGCCATGTATTTGGTCTTCTGCTGCTTTACTATTAATAATGCTTACTTTTAGTAAAACTACATGATTTTAATATCATTTACGAAAATACATAAAATAAAATATCTTCCATAATTGCAAAGTGATTTTGTGGTAACATTATTTACATTTATAACAAGATTTTTTTTTTGTGTAAACCGCTAATTTATTAAATTATCAGCTTGTTTCGGGGCCAACGGTCCCTTTATCAGGGTACAACGTATAGGTACCTACATACACATACGTAGGTACATATGTATGCGTTATATCCTGATGAAGGGAATATTGGTCCCGAAATATGTTGGTAAGTCAATAAATAAGTTAAGATATAGTATAGATGTATCACAGAGACGAAGCTATCTATGTGGGAAAGTAGGTATGAAAGTTTTTAGGTGTTTATAGAGCTTACGACCTGTCGTACGGCTTGCTTAAGTGATCACTTTACACAATTTAACGTTCCCAAATCCACCCACGATTGACTTCCACATTTTGAAAGTAGTATATATGTTATTTGAAACCTCAAATAAACACATCCAAATATATTTATGTTTAAGTATCTTTGTTATTTTTTATTAATGCCAATATTTTTATATCTTTTTTATAATATAACATTCACAACATTCAAACTTCACTACATTGACTTTAATCTGATTTTTGCTTCTGAGATTTAATAAATTTCGTTATCGAATGAATCAATGGAATAAACAATTATTGAAATAATTTTTTAAGATGTTTTTTCTTTATAATGAAAAAGCATATTAGTAAATTTCAATTTCAATTTATTTATGCAATAATATGTACACTACAAACTTGAAATTCAATGCATACATATTATGAAGATATATCTAATATTTAATCAATTAAAAATGACACGTACAATCTGGTCAAAGGAGAAAGAGAAGAATCCTGCTTCGGAAAACCCCTTCAGACACATGGAATATATTATCAATACCCAAAGCGATTTTGTTCAGCATAGCTGTATGTCCTCCAACAGGCATATAACCATCGGCAGGTTGGTCCTGTATATTGAAATGTGGAACAATCTATGCTGATG